>JAPFFF010000533.1:0-20479 GCA_039105265.1 Tritrichomonas musculus | reverse complement strand
TTTGCTGAGTTGTTTCTTGGCTGAATTGTTCCTTGGCTGAGTTGTTTCTTGGCTGAGTTGCTCCTTGGCTGAGTTGCTCCTTGGGTAAGTTGTTCCTTGGCTGAGTTGTTCCTTTGCTGAGTTGTTTCTTGGCTGAATTGTTCCTTGGCTGAGTTGTTTTTTGGCTGAGTTGCTCCTTGGCTAAGTTGTTTTTTGGCTGAGTTTCTTCTTGGGTAAGTTGTTCCTTGGATGAGTTGTTTTTTGGCTGAGTTACTCCTTGCCTGAGTTGTTCCTTGGCTGAGTTGTTCCTTGGCTGAGTTGTTCCTTGGCTGAGTTGTTTCTTGGCTGAGTTGCTCCTTGGCTAAGTTGTTTTTTGGATGAGTTGTTCCTTGGCTGAGTTGTTTCTTGGCTGAGATGTTTCTTTGCTAAGTTGTTCCTTGGCTGAGTTGTTTCTTGGGTAAGTTGTTCCTTGGCTGAGTTGTTTCTTGGCTGAGTTGTTTCTTGGCTGAGTTGTTCCTTGGCTGAGTTGTTTCTTGGCTGAGTTGTTTCTTGGCTGAATTGTTCCTTGGCTGAATTGTTCCTTGGCTGAGTTGTTTCTTGGCTGAGATGTTTCTTTGCTAAGTTGTTCCTTGGCTGAGTTGTTTCTTGGGTAAGTTGTTCCTTGGCTGATTTGTTTCTTTGCTGAGTTGTTCCTTGGCTGAGTTGTTCCTTGGCTGAGTTGTTTCTTGGCTGAGATGTTTCTTTGCTAAGTTGTTCCTTGGCTGAGTTGTTTCTTGGGTAAGTTGTTCCTTGGCTGAGTTGTTTCTTGGCTGAGTTGTTTCTTGGCTGAGTTGTTTCTTGGCTGAATTGTTCCTTGGCTGAGTTGTTTCTTGGCTGAGATGTTTCTTTGCTAAGTTGTTCCTTGGCTGAGTTGTTTCTTGGGTAAGTTGTTCCTTGGCTGAGTTGTTTCTTGGCTGAGTTGTTTCTTGGCTGAATTGTTCCTTGGCTGAGTTGTTTCTTGGCTGAGATGTTTCTTTGCTAAGTTGTTCCTTGGCTGAGTTGTTTCTTGGGTAAGTTGTTCCTTGGCTGAGTTGTTTCTTGGCTGAATTGTTCCTTGGCTGAGTTGTTTCTTGGCTGAATTGTTCCTTGGCTGAGTTGTTTCTTGGCTGAGTTGTTTCTTGGCTGAATTGTTCCTTGGCTGAGTTGTTTCTTGGCTGAATTGTTCCTTGGCTGAGTTGTTTCTTGGCTGAATTGCTCCTTGACTGAGTTGCTCCTTGGGTAAGTTGTTCCTTGGCTGAGTTGTTCCTTTGCTGAGTTTTTTCTTGGCTGAATTGTTCCTTGGCTGAGTTGTTTCTTGGCTGAATTGTTCCTTGGCTGAGTTGTTTCTTGGCTGAGATGTTTCTTTGCTAAGTTGTTTTTGGCTGAGTTGCTTCTTGGCTGAGTTGCTCCTTGTCTGAGTTGCTCCTTGGGTAAGTTGTTCCTTTGCTGAGTTGTTCCTTTGCTGAGTTGTTTCTTGGCTGAATTGTTCCTTGGCTGAGTTGTTTTTTGGCTGAGTTGCTCCTTGGCTAAGTTGTTTTTTGGCTGAGTTTCTTCTTGGGTAAGTTGTTCCTTGGATGAGTTGTTTTTTGGCTGAGTTACTCCTTGGCTGAGTTGTTCCCTGGCTGAGTTGTTCCTTGGCTGAGATTTTTCTTTGCTAAGTTGTTTTTTGGATGAGTTGCTTCTTGGGTAAGTTGTTCCTTTGCTGAGTTGTTTCTTGGCTGGATTGTTCCTTGGCTGAGTTGTTTCTTGGCTGAGTTGCTCCTTGGCTGAGTTGCTTCTTGGGTAAGTTGTTCCTTGGCTGAGTTGTTCCTTTGCTGAGTTGTTTCTTGGCTGAATTGTTCTTTGGCTGAGTTGTTCCTTTGCTGAGTTGTTTTTTGGCTGAGTTGCTCCTTGGCTAAGTTGATTTTTGGCTGAGTTGCTTCTTGGGTAAGTTGTTCCTTTGCTGAGTTGTTTCTTGGCTGAATTGTTCCTTGGCTGAGTTGTTTCTTGGCTGAGTTGCTCCTTGGCTGAGTTGCTCCTTGGGTAAGTTGTTCCTTGGCTGAGTTGTTTCTTGGCTGGATTGTTCCTTGGCTGAGTTGTTTCTTGGCTGAGTTGCTCCTTGGCTGAGTTGCTCCTTGGGTAAGTTGTTCCTTGGCTGAGTTGTTCCTTTGCTGAGTTGTTTCTTGGCTGAATTGTTCTTTGGCTGAGTTGCTCCTTGGCTAAGTTGTTTTTTGGCTGAGTTTCTTCTTGGGTAAGTTGTTCCTTGGATGAGTTGTTTTTTGGCTGAGTTACTCCTTGCCTGAGTTGTTCCTTGGCTGAGTTGTTCCTTGCCTGAGTTGTTCCTTGGCTGAGTTGTTCCTTGGCTGAGTTGTTTCTTGGCTGAGTTGCTCCTTGGCTAAGTTGTTTTTTGGATGAGTTGCTTCTTGGGTAAGTTGTTCCTTTGCTGAGTTGTTTCTTGGCTGGATTGTTTCTTGGCTGAGTTGTTTCTTGGCTGAGTTGCTCCTTGGCTGAGTTGCTCCTTGGGTAAGTTGTTCCTTGGCTGAGTTGTTCCTTTGCTGAGTTGTTTCTTGGCTGAATTGTTCATTGGCTGAATTGTTCCTTGGCTGAGTTGTTTCTTGCCTGAATTGTTCCTTGGCTAAGTTGTTCATTGGCTGAGTTGTTCCTTTGCTGAGTTGTTTCTTGGCTGAGTTGTTCTTTGGCTGAGTTGTTCCTTGGCTGAGTTGTTCCTTGGCTAAGTTGTTCCTTGGCTGAGTTGTTCCTTTGCTGAGTTGTTTCTTGGCTGAGTTGCTCCTTGGCTAAGTTGATTTTTGGCTGAGTTGCTTCTTGGGTAAGTTGTTCCTTTGCTGAGTTGTTTCTTGGCTGAATTGTTCCTTGGCTGAGTTGTTTCTTGGCTGAGTTGCTCCTTGGCTGAGTTGCTTCTTGGGTAAGTTGTTCCTTTGCTGAGTTGTTTCTTGGCTGGATTGTTCCTTGGCTGAGTTGTTTCTTGGCTGAGTTGCTCCTTGGCTGAGTTGCTCCTTGGGTAAGTTGTTCCTTGGCTGAGTTGTTTCTTGGCTGAATTGTTTCTTGGCTAAGTTGTTTTTTGGATGAGTTGCTTCTTGGGTAAGTTGTTCCTTGGCTGAGTTGTTCCTTGGCTGAGTTGTTTTTTGGCTGAGTTGCTCCTTGGCTAAGTTGTTTTTTGGCTGAGTTTCTTCTTGGGTAAGTTGTTCCTTGGATGAGTTGTTTTTTGGCTGAGTTACTCCTTGCCTGAGTTGTTCCTTGGCTGAGTTGTTCCTTGCCTGAGTTGTTCCTTGGCTGAGTTGTTCCTTGGCTGAGTTGTTTCTTGGCTGAGTTGCTCCTTGGCTAAGTTGTTTTTTGGATGAGTTGCTTCTTGGGTAAGTTGTTCCTTTGCTGAGTTGTTTCTTGGCTGGATTGTTTCTTGGCTGAGTTGTTTCTTGGCTGAGTTGCTCCTTGGCTGAGTTGCTCCTTGGGTAAGTTGTTCCTTGGCTGAGTTGTTCCTTTGCTGAGTTGTTTCTTGGCTGAGTTGCTCCTTGGCTAAGTTGTTTCTTGGCTGAATTGTTCCTTGGCTGAATTGTTCCTTTGCTGAGTTGTTTCTTGGCTGGATTGTTCCTTGGCTGAGTTGTTTCTTGGCTGAGTTGCTCCTTGGCTGAGTTGCTCCTTGGGTAAGTTGTTCCTTGGCTGAGTTGTTCCTTTGCTGAGTTGTTTCTTGGCTGAATTGTTCTTTGGCTGAGTTGTTCCTTGGCTGAGTTGTTCCTTGGCTAAGTTGTTCCTTGGCTGAGTTGTTCCTTTGCTGAGTTGTTTCTTGGCTGAGTTGCTCCTTGGCTAAGTTGTTTCTTGGCTGAATTGTTCCTTTACTGAGTTGTTTCTTGGCTGAATTGTTCCTTGGCTGAGTTGTTTCTTGGCTGAATTGTTCATTGGCTGAGTTGTTTCTTGGCTGAGTTGTTTCTTGGCTGAGTTGTTTCTTGGCTGAATTGTTCCTTGGCTGAGTTGTTTCTTGGCTGAATTGTTCCTTGGCTGAATTGTTCTTTGGCTGAGTTGTTCCTTGGCTGAGTTGTTCCTTGGCTAAGTTGTTCCTTGGCTGAGTTGTTCCTTTGCTGAGTTGTTTCTTGGCTGAATTGCTCCTTGGGTAAGTTGTTCCTTGGCTGAGTTGTTCCTTTACTGAGTTGTTTCTTGGCTGAATTGTTCCTTGGCTGAGTTGTTTCTTGGCTGAATTGTTCATTGGCTGAGTTGTTTCTTGGCTGAGTTGTTTCTTGGCTGAGTTGTTTCTTGGCTGAATTGTTCCTTGGCTGAGTTGTTTCTTGGCTGAATTGTTCCTTGGCTGAATTGTTCCTTGGCTGAGTTGTTTCTTGGCTGAGTTGCTCCTTGGCTGAGTTGCTCCTTGGGTAAGTTGTTCCTTGGCTGAGTTGTTCCTTTGCTGAGTTGTTTCTTGGCTGAATTGTTCCTTGGCTGAGTTGTTTCTTGGCTGAATTGTTCATTGGCTGAATTGTTCCTTGGCTGAGTTGTTTCTTGGCTGAGTTGCGCCTTGGCTGAGTTGCTCCTTGGGTAAGTTGTTCCTTGGCTGAGTTGTTCCTTTGCTGAGTTGTTTCTTGGCTGAATTGTTCCTTGGCTGAATTGTTCCTTGGCTGAGTTGTTTCTTGGCTGAGTTGCTCCTTGGGTAAGTTGTTCCTTTGCTGAGTTGTTTCTTGGCTGGATTGTTCCTTGGCTGAGTTGTTTCTTGGCTGAGTTGCTCCTTGGCTGAGTTGCTCCTTGGGTAAGTTGTTCCTTGGCTGAGTTATTCCTTTGCTGAGTTGTTTCTTGGCTGAATTGTTCTTTGGCTGAGTTGTTCCTTGGCTGAGTTGTTCCTTGGCTAAGTTGTTCCTTGGCTGAGTTGTTCCTTTGCTGAGTTGTTTCTTGGCTGAGTTGCTCCTTGGCTAAGTTGATTTTTGGCTGAGTTGCTTCTTGGGTAAGTTGTTCCTTTGCTGAGTTGTTTCTTGGCTGAATTGTTCCTTGGCTGAGTTGTTTCTTGGCTGAGTTGCTCCTTGGCTGAGTTGCTTCTTGGGTAAGTTGTTCCTTTGCTGAGTTGTTTCTTGGCTGGATTGTTCCTTGGCTGAGTTGTTTCTTGGCTGAGTTGCTCCTTGGCTGAGTTGCTCCTTGGGTAAGTTGTTCCTTGGCTGAGTTGTTTCTTGGCTGAATTGTTTCTTGGCTAAGTTGTTTTTTGGATGAGTTGCTTCTTGGGTAAGTTGTTCCTTGGCTGAGTTGTTCCTTGGCTGAGTTGTTTTTTGGCTGAGTTGCTCCTTGGCTAAGTTGTTTTTTGGCTGAGTTTCTTCTTGGGTAAGTTGTTCCTTGGATGAGTTGTTTTTTGGCTGAGTTACTCCTTGCCTGAGTTGTTCCTTGGCTGAGTTGTTCCTTGCCTGAGTTGTTCCTTGGCTGAGTTGTTCCTTGGCTGAGTTGTTTCTTGGCTGAGTTGCTCCTTGGCTAAGTTGTTTTTTGGATGAGTTGCTTCTTGGGTAAGTTGTTCCTTTGCTGAGTTGTTTCTTGGCTGGATTGTTTCTTGGCTGAGTTGTTTCTTGGCTGAGTTGCTCCTTGGCTGAGTTGCTCCTTGGGTAAGTTGTTCCTTGGCTGAGTTGTTCCTTTGCTGAGTTGTTTCTTGGCTGAGTTGCTCCTTGGCTAAGTTGTTTCTTGGCTGAATTGTTCCTTGGCTGAATTGTTCCTTTGCTGAGTTGTTTCTTGGCTGGATTGTTCCTTGGCTGAGTTGTTTCTTGGCTGAGTTGCTCCTTGGCTGAGTTGCTCCTTGGGTAAGTTGTTCCTTGGCTGAGTTGTTCCTTTGCTGAGTTGTTTCTTGGCTGAATTGTTCTTTGGCTGAGTTGTTCCTTGGCTGAGTTGTTCCTTGGCTAAGTTGTTCCTTGGCTGAGTTGTTCCTTTGCTGAGTTGTTTCTTGGCTGAGTTGCTCCTTGGCTAAGTTGTTTCTTGGCTGAATTGTTCCTTTACTGAGTTGTTTCTTGGCTGAATTGTTCCTTGGCTGAGTTGTTTCTTGGCTGAATTGTTCATTGGCTGAGTTGTTTCTTGGCTGAGTTGTTTCTTGGCTGAGTTGTTTCTTGGCTGAATTGTTCCTTGGCTGAGTTGTTTCTTGGCTGAATTGTTCCTTGGCTGAATTGTTCTTTGGCTGAGTTGTTCCTTGGCTGAGTTGTTCCTTGGCTAAGTTGTTCCTTGGCTGAGTTGTTCCTTTGCTGAGTTGTTTCTTGGCTGAATTGCTCCTTGGGTAAGTTGTTCCTTGGCTGAGTTGTTCCTTTACTGAGTTGTTTCTTGGCTGAATTGTTCCTTGGCTGAGTTGTTTCTTGGCTGAATTGTTCATTGGCTGAGTTGTTTCTTGGCTGAGTTGTTTCTTGGCTGAGTTGTTTCTTGGCTGAATTGTTCCTTGGCTGAGTTGTTTCTTGGCTGAATTGTTCCTTGGCTGAATTGTTCCTTGGCTGAGTTGTTTCTTGGCTGAGTTGCTCCTTGGCTGAGTTGCTCCTTGGGTAAGTTGTTCCTTGGCTGAGTTGTTCCTTTGCTGAGTTGTTTCTTGGCTGAATTGTTCCTTGGCTGAGTTGTTTCTTGGCTGAATTGTTCATTGGCTGAATTGTTCCTTGGCTGAGTTGTTTCTTGGCTGAGTTGCTCCTTGGCTGAGTTGCTCCTTGGGTAAGTTGTTCCTTGGCTGAGTTGTTCCTTTGCTGAGTTGTTTCTTGGCTGAATTGTTCCTTGGCTGAATTGTTCCTTGGCTGAGTTGTTTCTTGGCTGAGTTGCTCCTTGGCTGAGTTGCTCCTTGGGTAAGTTGTTCCTTGGCTGAGTTGTTCCTTTGCTGAGTTGTTTCTTGGCTGAATTGTTCCTTGGCTGAGTTGTTTCTTGGCTGAATTGTTCATTGGCTGAGTTGTTCCTTGGCTGAGTTGCTCCTTGTCTGAGTTGCTCCTTGGGTAAGTTGTTCCTTTGCTGAGTTGTTCCTTTGCTGAGTTGTTTCTTGGCTGAATTGTTCCTTGGCTGAGTTGTTTCTTGGCTGAGATGTTTCTTTGCTAAGTTGTTCCTTGGCTGAGTTGTTTCTTGGGTAAGTTGTTCCTTGGCTGAGTTGTTTCTTGGCTGAGTTGTTCCTTGGCTGAGTTGTTCCTTGGCTGAGTTGTTTCTTGGCTGAGATGTTTCTTTGCTAAGTTGTTCCTTGGCTGAGTTGTTTCTTGGGTAAGTTGTTTCTTGGCTGAGTTGTTTCTTGGCTGAGTTGTTTCTTGGCTGAGTTGTTTCTTGGCTGAGTTGTCTCTTGGCTGAGTTGTTTCTTGGCTGAATTGTTCCTTGGCTGAGTTGTCTCTTGGCTGAGTTGTTTCTTGGCTGAATTGTTCCTTGGCTGAGTTGTTTCTTGGCTGAGATGTTTCTTTGCTAAGTTGTTCCTTGGCTGAGTTGTTTCTTGGGTAAGTTGTTCCTTGGCTGAGTTGTTTCTTGGCTGAGTTGTCTCTTGGCTGAGTTGTTTCTTGGCTGAGTTGTTTCTTGGCTGAGATGTTTCTTTGCTAAGTTGTTCCTTGGCTGAGTTGTTTCTTGGGTAAGTTGTTTCTTGGCTGAGTTGTTTCTTGGCTGAGTTGTTTCTTGGCTGAGTTGTCTCTTGGCTGAGTTGTTTCTTGGCTGAATTGTTCCTTGGCTGAGTTGTTTCTTGGCTGAGATGTTTCTTTGCTAAGTTGTTCCTTGGCTGAGTTGTTTCTTGGGTAAGTTGTTCCTTGGCTGAGTTGTTTCTTGGCTGAGTTGTTTCTTGGCTGAATTGTTCCTTGGCTGAGTTGTTTCTTGGCTGAGATGTTTCTTTGCTAAGTTGTTCCTTGGCTGAGTTGTTTCTTGGGTAAGTTGTTCCTTGGCTGAGTTGTTTCTTGGGTAAGTTGTTCCTTGGCTGAGTTGTTCCTTGGCTGAATTGTTCCTTGGCTGAGTTGTTTCTTGGGTAAGTTGTTCCTTGGCTGAGTTGCTCCTTGGCTGAGTTGCTCCTTGGGTAAGTTGTTCCTTGGCTGAGTTGTTCCTTTGCTGAGTTGTTCCTTGGCTGAGTTGTTTCTTGGCTGAGTTGTTTCTTGGCTGAATTGTTCCTTGGCTGAGTTGTTTCTTGGCTGAGATGTTTCTTTGCTAAGTTGTTCCTTGGCTGAGTTGTTTCTTGGGTAAGTTGTTCCTTGGCTGAGTTGTTTCTTGGGTAAGTTGTTCCTTGGCTGAGTTGTTCCTTGGCTGAGTTGTTTCTTGGCTGAGATGTTTCTTTGCTAAGTTGTTCCTTGGCTGAGTTGTTTCTTGGGTAAGTTGTTCCTTGGCTGAGTTGTTTCTTGGCTGAGTTGTTTCTTGGCTGAGTTGTTCCTTGGCTGAGTTGTTTCTTGGCTGAGTTGTTTCTTGGCTGAATTGTTCCTTGGCTGAATTGTTCCTGGGCTGAGTTGTTTCTTGGCTGAGATGTTTCTTTGCTAAGTTGTTCCTTGGCTGAGTTGTTTCTTGGCTGAGTTGTTTCTTGGCTGAATTGTTCCTTGGCTGAGTTGTTTCTTGGCTGAGATGTTTCTTTGCTAAGTTGTTCCTTGGCTGAGTTGTTTCTTGGGTAAGTTGTTCCTTGGCTGAGTTGTTTCTTGGGTAAGTTGTTCCTTGGCTGAGTTGTTCCTTGGCTGAGTTGTTTCTTGGCTGAGATGTTTCTTTGCTAAGTTGTTCCTTGGCTGAGTTGTTTCTTGGGTAAGTTGTTCCTTGGCTGAGTTGTTCCTTGGCTGAGTTGTTTCTTGGGTAAGTTGTTCCTTGGCTGAGTTGTTTCTTGGCTGAGTTGTTTCTTGGCTGAATTGTTCCTTGGCTGAGTTGTTCCTTGGCTGAGATGTTTCTTTGCTAAGTTGTTCCTTGGCTGAGTTGTTTCTTGGGTAAGTTGTTCCTTGGCTGAGTTGTTTCTTGGGTAAGTTGTTCCTTGGCTGAGTTGTTCCTTGGCTGAGTTGTTTCTTGGCTGAGATGTTTCTTTGCTAAGTTGTTCCTTGGCTGAGTTGTTTCTTGGGTAAGTTGTTCCTTGGCTGAGTTGTTTCTTGGCTGAGTTGTTTCTTGGCTGAGTTGTTCCTTGGCTGAGTTGTTTCTTGGCTGAGTTGTTTCTTGGCTGAATTGTTTCTTGGCTGAATTGTTCCTTGGCTGAGTTGTTTCTTGGCTGAGATGTTTCTTTGCTAATTTGTTCCTTGGCTGAGTTGTTTCTTGGGTAAGTTGTTCCTTGGCTGATTTGTTTCTTTGCTGAGTTGTTCCTTGGCTGAGTTGTTCCTTGGCTGAGTTATTTCTTGGCTGAGATGTTTCTTTGCTAAGTTGTTCCTTGGCTGAGTTGTTTCTTGGGTAAGTTGTTCCTTGGCTGAGTTGTTTCTTGGCTGAGTTGTTTCTTGGCTGAGTTGTTTCTTGGCTGAATTGTTCCTTGGCTGAGTTGTTTCTTGGCTGAGATGTTTCTTTGCTAAGTTGTTCCTTGGCTGAGTTGTTTCTTGGGTAAGTTGTTCCTTGGCTGAGTTGTTTCTTGGCTGAGTTGTTTCTTGGCTGAATTGTTCCTTGGCTGAGTTGTTTCTTGGCTGAGATGTTTCTTTGCTAAGTTGTTCCTTGGCTGAGTTGTTTCTTGGGTAAGTTGTTCCTTGGCTGATTTGTTTCTTGGCTGAGTTGTTCCTTGGCTGAGTTGTTCCTTGGCTGAGTTGTTTCTTGGCTGAGATGTTTCTTTGCTAAGTTGTTCCTTGGCTGAGTTGTTTCTTGGGTAAGTTGTTCCTTGGCTGAGTTGTTTCTTGGCTGAGTTGTTTCTTGGCTGAGTTGTTTCTTGGCTGAATTGTTCCTTGGCTGAGTTGTTTCTTGGCTGAGATGTTTCTTTGCTAAGTTGTTCCTTGGCTGAGTTGTTTCTTGGGTAAGTTGTTCCTTGGCTGAGTTGTTTCTTGGCTGAGTTGTTTCTTGGCTGAATTGTTCCTTGGCTGAGTTGTTTCTTGGCTGAGATGTTTCTTTGCTAAGTTGTTCCTTGGCTGAGTTGTTTCTTGGGTAAGTTGTTCCTTGGCTGAGTTGTTTCTTGGGTAAGTTGTTCCTTGGCTGAGTTGTTCCTTGGCTGAGTTGTTTCTTGGCTGAGATGTTTCTTTGCTAAGTTGTTCCTTGGCTGAGTTGTTTCTTGGGTAAGTTGTTCCTTGGCTGAGTTGTTTCTTGGCTGAGTTGTTTCTTGGCTGAGTTGTTCCTTGGCTGAGTTGTTTCTTGGCTGAGTTGTTTCTTGGCTGAATTGTTCCTTGGCTGAATTGTTCCTTGGCTGAGTTGTTTCTTGGCTGAGATGTTTCTTTGCTAAGTTGTTCCTTGGCTGAGTTGTTTCTTGGCTGAGATGTTTCTTTGCTAAGTTGTTCCTTGGCTGAGTTGTTTCTTGGGTAAGTTGTTCCTTGGCTGATTTGTTTCTTTGCTGAGTTGTTCCTTGGCTGAGTTGTTCCTTGGCTGAGTTGTTTCTTGGCTGAGATGTTTCTTTGCTAAGTTGTTCCTTGGCTGAGTTGTTTCTTGGGTAAGTTGTTCCTTGGCTGAGTTGTTTCTTGGCTGAGTTGTTTCTTGGCTGAGTTGTTTCTTGGCTGAATTGTTCCTTGGCTGAGTTGTTTCTTGGCTGAGATGTTTCTTTGCTAAGTTGTTTCTTGGCTGAGTTGTTTCTTGGGTAAGTTGTTCCTTGGCTGAGTTGTTTCTTGGCTGAATTGTTCCTTGGCTGAGTTGTTTCTTGGCTGAGATGTTTCTTTGCTAAGTTGTTCCTTGGCTGAGTTGTTTCTTGGGTAAGTTGTTCCTTGGCTGAGTTGTTTCTTGGGTAAGTTGTTCCTTGGCTGAGTTGTTCCTTGGCTGAGTTGTTTCTTGGCTGAGATGTTTCTTTGCTAAGTTGTTCCTTGGCTGAGTTGTTTCTTGGGTAAGTTGTTCCTTGGCTGAGTTGTTTCTTGGCTGAGTTGTTCCTTGGCTGAGTTGTTCCTTGGCTGAGTTGTTTCTTGGCTGAGATGTTTCTTTGCTAAGTTGTTCCTTGGCTGAGTTGTTTCTTGGGTAAGTTGTTCCTTGGCTGAGTTGTTTCTTGGCTGAGTTGTTTCTTGGCTGAGTTGTTTCTTGGCTGAATTGTTCCTTGGCTGAGTTGTTTCTTGGGTAAGTTGTTCCTTGGCTGAGTTGTTTCTTGGGTAAGTTGTTCCTTGGCTGAGTTGTTTCTTGGCTGAATTGTTCCTTGGCTGAGTTATTTCTTGGCTGAGATGTTTCTTTGCTAAGTTGTTCCTTGGCTGAGTTGTTCCTTGGCTGAGTTGTTTCTTGGCTGAGATGTTTCTTTGCTAAGTTGTTCCTTGGCTGAGTTGTTTCTTGGGTAAGTTGTTCCTTGGCTGAGTTGTTTCTTGGCTGAATTGTTCCTTGGCTGAGTTGTTTCTTGGCTGAATTGTTCCTTGGCTGAGTTGTTTCTTGGCTGAATTGTTCCTTGGCTGAATTGTTCCTTGGCTGAGTTGTTTCTTGGCTGAGTTGCTCCTTGGGTAAGTTGTTCCTTGGCTGAGTTGTTTCTTGGCTGAGTTGCTCCTTGGCTAAGTTGTTTCTTGGCTGAATTGTTCCTTGGCTGAATTGTTCCTTTGCTGAGTTGTTTCTTGGCTGGATTGTTCCTTGGCTGAGTTGTTCCTTGGCTGAGTTGTTCCTTTGCTGAGTTGTTTCTTGGCTGAATTGTTCTTTGGCTGAGTTGTTCCTTGGCTGAGTTGTTCCTTGGCTAAGTTGTTCCTTGGCTGAGTTGTTCCTTTGCTGAGTTGTTTCTTGGCTGAGTTGCTCCTTGGCTAAGTTGTTTCTTGGCTGAATTGTTCCTTTACTGAGTTGTTTCTTGGCTGAATTGTTCCTTGGCTGAGTTGTTTCTTGGCTGAATTGTTCATTGGCTGAGTTGTTTCTTGGCTGAGTTGTTTCTTGGCTGAGTTGTTTCTTGGCTGAATTGTTCCTTGGCTGAGTTGTTTCTTGGCTGAATTGTTCCTTGGCTGAATTGTTCTTTGGCTGAGTTGTTCCTTGGCTGAGTTGTTCCTTGGCTAAGTTGTTCCTTGGCTGAGTTGTTCCTTTGCTGAGTTGTTTCTTGGCTGAATTGCTCCTTGGGTAAGTTGTTCCTTGGCTGAGTTGTTCCTTTACTGAGTTGTTTCTTGGCTGAATTGTTCCTTGGCTGAGTTGTTTCTTGGCTGAATTGTTCATTGGCTGAGTTGTTTCTTGGCTGAGTTGTTTCTTGGCTGAGTTGTTTCTTGGCTGAATTGTTCCTTGGCTGAGTTGTTTCTTGGCTGAATTGTTCCTTGGCTGAATTGTTCCTTGGCTGAGTTGTTTCTTGGCTGAGTTGCTCCTTGGCTGAGTTGCTCCTTGGGTAAGTTGTTCCTTGGCTGAGTTGTTCCTTTGCTGAGTTGTTTCTTGGCTGAATTGTTCCTTGGCTGAGTTGTTTCTTGGCTGAATTGTTCATTGGCTGAATTGTTCCTTGGCTGAGTTGTTTCTTGGCTGAGTTGCTCCTTGGCTGAGTTGCTCCTTGGGTAAGTTGTTCCTTGGCTGAGTTGTTCCTTTGCTGAGTTGTTTCTTGGCTGAATTGTTCCTTGGCTGAATTGTTCCTTGGCTGAGTTGTTTCTTGGCTGAGTTGCTCCTTGGCTGAGTTGCTCCTTGGGTAAGTTGTTCCTTGGCTGAGTTGTTCCTTTGCTGAGTTGTTTCTTGGCTGAATTGTTCCTTGGTTGAGTTGTTTCTTGGCTGAATTGTTCATTGGCTGAGTTGTTCCTTGGCTGAGTTGCTCCTTGTCTGAGTTGCTCCTTGGGTAAGTTGTTCCTTTGCTGAGTTGTTCCTTTGCTGAGTTGTTTCTTGGCTGAATTGTTCCTTGGCTGAGTTGTTTCTTGGCTGAGATGTTTCTTTGCTAAGTTGTTCCTTGGCTGAGTTGTTTCTTGGGTAAGTTGTTCCTTGGCTGAGTTGTTTCTTGGCTGAGTTGTTCCTTGGCTGAGTTGTTCCTTGGCTGAGTTGTTTCTTGGCTGAGATGTTTCTTTGCTAAGTTGTTCCTTGGCTGAGTTGTTTCTTGGGTAAGTTGTTTCTTGGCTGAGTTGTTTCTTGGCTGAGTTGTTTCTTGGCTGAGTTGTTTCTTGGCTGAGTTGTCTCTTGGCTGAGTTGTTTCTTGGCTGAATTGTTCCTTGGCTGAGTTGTTTCTTGGCTGAGATGTTTCTTTGCTAAGTTGTTCCTTGGCTGAGTTGTTTCTTGGGTAAGTTGTTCCTTGGCTGAGTTGTTTCTTGGCTGAGTTGTTTCTTGGCTGAATTGTTCCTTGGCTGAGTTGTTTCTTGGCTGAGATGTTTCTTTGCTAAGTTGTTCCTTGGCTGAGTTGTTTCTTGGGTAAGTTGTTCCTTGGCTGAGTTGTTTCTTGGGTAAGTTGTTCCTTGGCTGAGTTGTTCCTTGGCTGAGTTGTTTCTTGGCTGAGATGTTTCTTTGCTAAGTTGTTCCTTGGCTGAGTTGTTTCTTGGGTAAGTTGTTCCTTGGCTGAGTTGTTTCTTGGCTGAGTTGTTTCTTGGCTGAGTTGTTCCTTGGCTGAGTTGTTTCTTGGCTGAGTTGTTTCTTGGCTGAATTGTTCCTTGGCTGAATTGTTCCTTGGCTGAGTTGTTTCTTGGCTGAGATGTTTCTTTGCTAAGTTGTTCCTTGGCTGAGTTGTTTCTTGGCTGAGTTGTTTCTTGGCTGAATTGTTCCTTGGCTGAGTTGTTTCTTGGCTGAGATGTTTCTTTGCTAAGTTGTTCCTTGGCTGAGTTGTTTCTTGGGTAAGTTGTTCCTTGGCTGAGTTGTTTCTTGGGTAAGTTGTTCCTTGGCTGAGTTGTTCCTTGGCTGAGTTGTTTCTTGGCTGAGATGTTTCTTTGCTAAGTTGTTCCTTGGCTGAGTTGTTTCTTGGGTAAGTTGTTCCTTGGCTGAGTTGTTCCTTGGCTGAGTTGTTTCTTGGGTAAGTTGTTCCTTGGCTGAGTTGTTTCTTGGCTGAGTTGTTTCTTGGCTGAATTGTTCCTTGGCTGAGTTGTTTCTTGGCTGAGATGTTTCTTTGCTAAGTTGTTCCTTGGCTGAGTTGTTTCTTGGGTAAGTTGTTCCTTGGCTGAGTTGTTTCTTGGGTAAGTTGTTCCTTGGCTGAGTTGTTCCTTGGCTGAGTTGTTTCTTGGCTGAGATGTTTCTTTGCTAAGTTGTTCCTTGGCTGAGTTGTTTCTTGGGTAAGTTGTTCCTTGGCTGAGTTGTTTCTTGGCTGAGTTGTTTCTTGGCTGAGTTGTTCCTTGGCTGAGTTGTTTCTTGGCTGAGTTGTTTCTTGGCTGAATTGTTCCTTGGCTGAATTGTTCCTTGGCTGAGTTGTTTCTTGGCTGAGATGTTTCTTTGCTAAGTTGTTCCTTGGCTGAGTTGTTTCTTGGGTAAGTTGTTCCTTGGCTGATTTGTTTCTTTGCTGAGTTGTTCCTTGGCTGAGTTGTTCCTTGGCTGAGTTGTTTCTTGGCTGAGATGTTTCTTTGCTAAGTTGTTCCTTGGCTGAGTTGTTTCTTGGGTAAGTTGTTCCTTGGCTGAGTTGTTTCTTGGCTGAGTTGTTTCTTGGCTGAGTTGTTTCTTGGCTGAATTGTTCCTTGGCTGAGTTGTTTCTTGGCTGAGATGTTTCTTTGCTAAGTTGTTCCTTGGCTGAGTTGTTTCTTGGGTAAGTTGTTCCTTGGCTGAGTTGTTCCTTGGCTGAGTTGTTTCTTGGGTAAGTTGTTCCTTGGCTGAGTTGTTTCTTGGCTGAGTTGTTTCTTGGCTGAATTGTTCCTTGGCTGAGTTGTTTCTTGGCTGAGATGTTTCTTTGCTAAGTTGTTCCTTGGCTGAGTTGTTTCTTGGGTAAGTTGTTCCTTGGCTGAGTTGTTTCTTGGCTGATTTGTTTCTTTGCTGAGTTGTTCCTTGGCTGAGTTGTTCCTTGGCTGAGTTGTTTCTTGGCTGAGATGTTTCTTTGCTAAGTTGTTCCTTGGCTGAGTTGTTTCTTGGGTAAGTTGTTCCTTGGCTGAGTTGTTTCTTGGCTGAGTTGTTTCTTGGCTGAATTGTTCCTTGGCTGAGTTGTTTCTTGGCTGAGATGTTTCTTTGCTAAGTTGTTCCTTGGCTGAGTTGTTTCTTGGGTAAGTTGTTCCTTGGCTGAGTTGTTTCTTGGGTAAGTTGTTCCTTGGCTGAGTTGTTCCTTGGCTGAGTTGTTTCTTGGCTGAGTTGTTTCTTTGCTAAGTTGTTCCTTGGCTGAGTTGTTTCTTGGCTGAATTGTTCCTTGGCTGAATTGTTCCTTGGCTGAGTTGTTTCTTGGCTGAGATGTTTCTTTGCTAAGTTGTTCCTTGGCTGATTTGTTTCTTGGCTGAGATGTTTCTTTGCTAAGTTGTTCCTTGGCTGAGTTGTTTCTTGGGTAAGTTGTTCCTTGGCTGATTTGTTTCTTTGCTGAGTTGTTCCTTGGCTGAGTTGTTCCTTGGCTGAGTTGTTTCTTGGCTGAGATGTTTCTTTGCTAAGTTGTTCCTTGGCTGAGTTGTTTCTTGGGTAAGTTGTTCCTTGGCTGAGTTGTTTCTTGGCTGAGTTGTTTCTTGGCTGAGTTGTTTCTTGGCTGAATTGTTCCTTGGCTGAGTTGTTTCTTGGCTGAGATGTTTCTTTGCTAAGTTGTTTCTTGGCTGAGTTGTTTCTTGGGTAAGTTGTTCCTTGGCTGAGTTGTTTCTTGGCTGAATTGTTCCTTGGCTGAGTTGTTTCTTGGCTGAGATGTTTCTTTGCTAAGTTGTTCCTTGGCTGAGTTGTTTCTTGGGTAAGTTGTTCCTTGGCTGAGTTGTTCCTTGGCTGAGTTGTTTCTTGGCTGAGATGTTTCTTTGCTAAGTTGTTCCTTGGCTGAGTTGTTTCTTGGGTAAGTTGTTCCTTGGCTGAGTTGTTTCTTGGCTGAGTTGTTCCTTGGCTGAGTTGTTCCTTGGCTGAGTTGTTTCTTGGCTGAGATGTTTCTTTGCTAAGTTGTTCCTTGGCTGAGTTGTTTCTTGGGTAAGTTGTTCCTTGGCTGAGTTGTTTCTTGGCTGAGTTGTTTCTTGGCTGAGTTGTTTCTTGGCTGAATTGTTCCTTGGCTGAGTTGTTTCTTGGGTAAGTTGTTCCTTGGCTGAGTTGTTCCTTGGCTGAGTTGTTTCTTGGGTAAGTTGTTCCTTGGCTGAGTTGTTTCTTGGCTGAATTGTTCCTTGGCTGAGTTATTTCTTGGCTGAGATGTTTCTTTGCTAAGTTGTTCCTTGGCTGAGTTGTTCCTTGGCTGAGTTGTTTCTTGGCTGAGATGTTTCTTTGCTAAGTTGTTCCTTGGCTGAGTTGTTTCTTGGGTAAGTTGTTCCTTGGCTGAGTTGTTTCTTGGCTGAATTGTTCCTTGGCTGAGTTGTTTCTTGGCTGAATTGTTCCTTGGCTGAGTTGTTTCTTGGCTGAATTGTTCCTTGGCTGAATTGTTCCTTGGCTGAGTTGTTTCTTGGCTGAGTTGCTCCTTGGGTAAGTTGTTCCTTGGCTGAGTTGTTCCTTTACTGAGTTGTTTCTTGGCTGAATTGTTCCTTGGCTGAGTTGTTTCTTGGCTGAATTGTTCATTGGCTGAGTTGTTTCTTGGCTGAGTTGTTTCTTGGCTGAGTTGTTTCTTGGCTGAATTGTTCCTTGGCTGAGTTGTTTCTTGGCTGAATTGTTCCTTGGCTGAATTGTTCCTTGGCTGAGTTGTTTCTTGGCTGAGTTGCTCCTTGGCTGAGTTGCTCCTTGGGTAAGTTGTTCCTTGGCTGAGTTGTTCCTTTGCTGAGTTGTTTCTTGGCTGAATTGTTCCTTGGCTGAGTTGTTTCTTGGCTGAATTGTTCATTGGCTGAATTGTTCCTTGGCTGAGTTGTTTCTTGGCTGAGTTGCTCCTTGGCTGAGTTGCTCCTTGGGTAAGTTGTTCCTTGGCTGAGTTGTTCCTTTGCTGAGTTGTTTCTTGGCTGAATTGTTCCTTGGCTGAATTGTTCCTTGGCTGAGTTGTTTCTTGGCTGAGTTGCTCCTTGGCTGAGTTGCTCCTTGGGTAAGTTGTTCCTTGGCTGAGTTGTTCCTTTGCTGAGTTGTTTCTTGGCTGAATTGTTCCTTGGCTGAGTTGTTTCTTGGCTGAATTGTTCATTGGCTGAGTTGTTCCTTGGCTGAGTTGCTCCTTGTCTGAGTTGCTCCTTGGGTAAGTTGTTCCTTTGCTGAGTTGTTCCTTTGCTGAGTTGTTTCTTGGCTGAATTGTTCCTTGGCTGAGTTGTTTCTTGGCTGAGATGTTTCTTTGCTAAGTTGTTCCTTGGCTGAGTTGTTTCTTGGGTAAGTTGTTCCTTGGCTGAGTTGTTTCTTGGCTGAGTTGTTCCTTGGCTGAGTTGTTCCTTGGCTGAATTGTTCCTTGGCTGAGTTGTTCCTTTGCTGAGTTGTTTCTTGGCTGAGTTGCTCCTTGGCTGAGTTGCTCCTTGGGTAAGTTGTTCCTTGGCTAAGTTGTTCCTTGGCTGAGTTGTTCCTTTGCTGAGTTGTTTCTTGGCTGAGTTGCTCCTTGGCTAAGTTGTTTCTTGGCTGAATTGTTCCTTTACTGAGTTGTTTCTTGGCTGAATTGTTCCTTGGCTGAGTTGTTTCTTGGCTGAATTGTTCATTGGCTGAGTTGTTTCTTGGCTGAGTTGTTTCTTGGCTGAGTTGTTTCTTGGCTGAATTGTTCCTTGGCTGAGTTGTTTCTTGGCTGAATTGTTCCTTGGCTGAATTGTTCTTTGGCTGAGTTGTTCCTTGGCTGAGTTGTTCCTTGGCTAAGTTGTTCCTTGGCTGAGTTGTTCCTTTGCTGAGTTGTTTCTTGGCTGAATTGCTCCTTGGGTAAGTTGTTCCTTGGCTGAGTTGTTCCTTTACTGAGTTGTTTCTTGGCTGAATTGTTCCTTGGCTGAGTTGTTTCTTGGCTGAATTGTTCATTGGCTGAGTTGTTTCTTGGCTGAGTTGTTTCTTGGCTGAGTTGTTTCTTGGCTGAATTGTTCCTTGGCTGAGTTGTTTCTTGGCTGAATTGTTCCTTGGCTGAATTGTTCCTTGGCTGAGTTGTTTCTTGGCTGAGTTGCTCCTTGGCTGAGTTGCTCCTTGGGTAAGTTGTTCCTTGGCTGAGTTGTTCCTTTGCTGAGTTGTTTCTTGGCTGAATTGTTCCTTGGCTGAGTTGTTTCTTGGCTGAATTGTTCATTGGCTGAATTGTTCCTTGGCTGAGTTGTTTCTTGGCTGAGTTGCTCCTTGGCTGAGTTGCTCCTTGGGTAAGTTGTTCCTTGGCTGAGTTGTTCCTTTGCTGAGTTGTTTCTTGGCTGAATTGTTCCTTGGCTGAATTGTTCCTTGGCTGAGTTGTTTCTTGGCTGAGTTGCTCCTTGGCTGAGTTGCTCCTTGGGTAAGTTGTTCCTTGGCTGAGTTGTTCCTTTGCTGAGTTGTTTCTTGGCTGAATTGTTCCTTGGTTGAGTTGTTTCTTGGCTGAATTGTTCATTGGCTGAGTTGTTCCTTGGCTGAGTTGCTCCTTGTCTGAGTTGCTCCTTGGGTAAGTTGTTCCTTTGCTGAGTTGTTCCTTTGCTGAGTTGTTTCTTGGCTGAATTGTTCCTTGGCTGAGTTGTTTCTTGGCTGAGATGTTTCTTTGCTAAGTTGTTCCTTGGCTGAGTTGTTTCTTGGGTAAGTTGTTCCTTGGCTGAGTTGTTTCTTGGCTGAGTTGTTCCTTGGCTGAGTTGTTCCTTGGCTGAGTTGTTTCTTGGCTGAGATGTTTCTTTGCTAAGTTGTTCCTTGGCTGAGTTGTTTCTTGGGTAAGTTGTTTCTTGGCTGAGTTGTTTCTTGGCTGAGTTGTTTCTTGGCTGAGTTGTTTCTTGGCTGAGTTGTCTCTTGGCTGAGTTGTTTCTTGGCTGAATTGTTCCTTGGCTGAGTTGTTTCTTGGCTGAGATGTTTCTTTGCTAAGTTGTTCCTTGGCTGAGTTGTTTCTTGGGTAAGTTGTTCCTTGGCTGAGTTGTTTCTTGGCTGAGTTGTTTCTTGGCTGAATTGTTCCTTGGCTGAGTTGTTTCTTGGCTGAGATGTTTCTTTGCTAAGTTGTTCCTTGGCTGAGTTGTTTCTTGGGTAAGTTGTTCCTTGGCTGAGTTGTTTCTTGGGTAAGTTGTTCCTTGGCTGAGTTGTTCCTTGGCTGAGTTGTTTCTTGGCTGAGATGTTTCTTTGCTAAGTTGTTCCTTGGCTGAGTTGTTTCTTGGGTAAGTTGTTCCTTGGCTGAGTTGTTTCTTGGCTGAGTTGTTTCTTGGCTGAGTTGTTCCTTGGCTGAGTTGTTTCTTGGCTGAGTTGTTTCTTGGCTGAATTGTTCCTTGGCTGAATTGTTCCTTGGCTGAGTTGTTTCTTGGCTGAGATGTTTCTTTGCTAAGTTGTTCCTTGGCTGAGTTGTTTCTTGGCTGAGTTGTTTCTTGGCTGAATTGTTCCTTGGCTGAGTTGTTTCTTGGCTGAGATGTTTCTTTGCTAAGTTGTTCCTTGGCTGAGTTGTTTCTTGGGTAAGTTGTTCCTTGGCTGAGTTGTTTCTTGGGTAAGTTGTTCCTTGGCTGAGTTGTTCCTTGGCTGAGTTGTTTCTTGGCTGAGATGTTTCTTTGCTAAGTTGTTCCTTGGCTGAGTTGTTTCTTGGGTAAGTTGTTCCTTGGCTGAGTTGTTCCTTGGCTGAGTTGTTTCTTGGGTAAGTTGTTCCTTGGCTGAGTTGTTTCTTGGCTGAGTTGTTTCTTGGCTGAATTGTTCCTTGGCTGAGTTGTTTCTTGGCTGAGATGTTTCTTTGCTAAGTTGTTCCTTGGCTGAGTTGTTTCTTGGGTAAGTTGTTCCTTGGCTGAGTTGTTTCTTGGGTAAGTTGTTCCTTGGCTGAGTTGTTCCTTGGCTGAGTTGTTTCTTGGCTGAGATGTTTCTTTGCTAAGTTGTTCCTTGGCTGAGTTGTTTCTTGGGTAAGTTGTTCCTTGGCTGAGTTGTTTCTTGGCTGAGTTGTTTCTTGGCTGAGTTGTTCCTTGGCTGAGTTGTTTCTTGGCTGAGTTGTTTCTTGGCTGAATTGTTCCTTGGCTGAATTGTTCCTTGGCTGAGTTGTTTCTTGGCTGAGATGTTTCTTTGCTAAGTTGTTCCTTGGCTGAGTTGTTTCTTGGGTAAGTTGTTCCTTGGCTGATTTGTTTCTTTGCTGAGTTGTTCCTTGGCTGAGTTGTTCCTTGGCTGAGTTGTTTCTTGGCTGAGATGTTTCTTTGCTAAGTTGTTCCTTGGCTGAGTTGTTTCTTGGGTAAGTTGTTCCTTGGCTGAGTTGTTTCTTGGCTGAGTTGTTTCTTGGCTGAGTTGTTTCTTGGCTGAATTGTTCCTTGGCTGAGTTGTTTCTTGGCTGAGATGTTTCTTTGCTAAGTTGTTCCTTGGCTGAGTTGTTTCTTGGGTAAGTTGTTCCTTGGCTGAGTTGTTCCTTGGCTGAGTTGTTTCTTGGGTAAGTTGTTCCTTGGCTGAGTTGTTTCTTGGCTGAGTTGTTTCTTGGCTGAATTGTTCCTTGGCTGAGTTGTTTCTTGGCTGAGATGTTTCTTTGCTAAGTTGTTCCTTGGCTGAGTTGTTTCTTGGGTAAGTTGTTCCTTGGCTGAGTTGTTTC
>JAPFFF010000532.1:0-20484 GCA_039105265.1 Tritrichomonas musculus | reverse complement strand
GAAAATTGTTCAAAGTAGGAATAATACTTCATAGATATTTTGTGCTCTTATATAATAAATTAATGATGAAAATAATTTTTATTTAAAAATAATTAAAATTTAAGTGTATTATAAAATTTTGTCCGCACTCCCATCATACTTGTACTTGCATCATGCTTGCACTCGTATCATGCTTGCACTCGTATCATGCTTGCACTCCCATCATACTTGTACTTGCATCATGCTTGCACTCGTATCATGCTTGCACTCCCATCATACTTGTACTTGTATCATGCTTGTACTTATATCATGCTTGCACTCCCATCATACTTGTACTTGTATCATACTTGTACTTATATCATGCTTGCACTCCCATCATACATGTACTTGTATCATACTTGCACTCGTATCATGCTTGCACTCCCATCATACTTGTACTTGTATCATGCTGGCACTCGTATCATGCTTGCACTCGTATCATGCTTGCACTCCCATCATACTTGTACTTGCATCATGCTTACACTCGTATCATGCTTGCACTCCCATCATACTTGTACTTGTATCATGCTTGTACTTATATCATGCTTGCACTCGTATCATACTTGTACTTGTATCATGCTGACACTCGTATCATACTTACACTCGTATCATGCTTGCACTCCCATCATACTTGTACTTGTATCATGCTTGCACTCGTATCATGCTTGCACTCCCATCATACTTGTACTTGTATCATGCTGACACTCGTATCATACTTGCACTCGTATCATGCTTGCACTCCCATCATACTTGTACTTGCATCATGCTTGCACTCGTATCATGCTTGCACTCCCATCATACTTGTACTTGTATCATGCTTGTACTTATATCATGCTTGCACTCCCATCATACTTGTACTTGTATCATACTTGTACTTATATCATGCTTGCACTCCCATCATACATGTACTTGTATCATACTTGCACTCGTATCATGCTTGCACTCCCATCATACTTGTACTTGTATCATGCTGACACTCGTATCATGCTTGCACTCGTATCATGCTTGCACTCCCATCATACTTGTACTTGCATCATGCTTACACTCGTATCATGCTTGCACTCCCATCATACTTGTACTTGTATCATGCTTGTACTTATATCATGCTTGCACTCGTATCATACTTGTACTTGTATCATGCTGACACTCGTATCATACTTACACTCGTATCATGCTTGCACTCCCATCATACTTGTACTTGTATCATGCTTGCACTCGTATCATGCTTGCACTCCCATCATACTTGTACTTGTATCATGCTTGTACTTATATCATGCTTGCACTCCCATCATACATGTACTTGTATCATACTTGCACTCGTATCATGCTTGCACTCCCATCATACTTGTACTTGTATCATACTTGCACTCGTATCATGCTTGCACTCCCATCATACTTGTACTTGTATCATGCTGACACTCGTATCATACTTGCACTCGTATCATGCTTGCACTCCCATCATACTTGTACTTGTATCATGCTTGCACTCGTATCATGCTTGCACTCCCATCATACTTGTACTTGTATCATGCTTGTACTTATATCATGCTTGCACTCCCATCATACATGTACTTGTATCATACTTGCACTCGTATCATGCTTGCACTCCCATCATACTTGTACTTGTATCATGCTGACACTCGTATCATACTTGCACTCGTATCATGCTTGCACTCCCATCATACTTGTACTTGTATCATGCTTGCACTCGTATCATGCTTGCACTCCCATCATACTTGTACTTGTATCATGCTTGTACTTATATCATGCTTGCACTCCCATCATACATGTACTTGTATCATACTTGCACTCGTATCATGCTTGCACTCCCATCATACTTGTACTTGTATCATGCTGGCACTCGTATCATGCTTGCACTCGTATCATGCTTGTACTTGCATCATGCTTGCACTCGTATCATGCTTGCACTCCCATCATACTTGTACTTGTATCATGCTTGTACTTATATCATGCTTGCACTCCCATCATACATGTACTTGTATCATACTTGCACTCGTATCATGCTTGCACTCCCATCATACTTGTACTTGTATCATGCTGACACTCGTATCATACTTGCACTCGTATCATGCTTGCACTCCCATCATACTTGTACTTGCATCATGCTTGCACTCGTATCATGCTTGCACTCCCATCATACTTGTACTTGTATCATGCTTGTACTTATATCATGCTTGCACTCCCATCATACTTGTACTTGTATCATACTTGTACTTATATCATGCTTGCACTCCCATCATACATGTACTTGTATCATACTTGCACTCGTATCATGCTTGCACTCCCATCATACTTGTACTTGTATCATGCTGACACTCGTATCATGCTTGCACTCGTATCATGCTTGCACTCCCATCATACTTGTACTTGCATCATGCTTACACTCGTATCATGCTTGCACTCCCATCATACTTGTACTTGTATCATGCTTGTACTTATATCATGCTTGCACTCGTATCATACTTGTACTTGTATCATGCTGACACTCGTATCATACTTACACTCGTATCATGCTTGCACTCCCATCATACTTGTACTTGTATCATGCTTGCACTCGTATCATGCTTGCACTCCCATCATACTTGTACTTGTATCATGCTTGTACTTATATCATGCTTGCACTCCCATCATACATGTACTTGTATCATACTTGCACTCGTATCATGCTTGCACTCCCATCATACTTGTACTTGTATCATACTTGCACTCGTATCATGCTTGCACTCCCATCATACTTGTACTTGTATCATGCTGACACTCGTATCATACTTGCACTCGTATCATGCTTGCACTCCCATCATACTTGTACTTGTATCATGCTTGCACTCGTATCATGCTTGCACTCCCATCATACTTGTACTTGTATCATGCTTGTACTTATATCATGCTTGCACTCCCATCATACATGTACTTGTATCATACTTGCACTCGTATCATGCTTGCACTCCCATCATACTTGTACTTGTATCATGCTGACACTCGTATCATACTTGCACTCGTATCATGCTTGCACTCCCATCATACTTGTACTTGTATCATGCTTGCACTCGTATCATGCTTGCACTCCCATCATACTTGTACTTGTATCATGCTTGTACTTATATCATGCTTGCACTCCCATCATACATGTACTTGTATCATACTTGCACTCGTATCATGCTTGCACTCCCATCATACTTGTACTTGTATCATGCTGGCACTCGTATCATGCTTGCACTCGTATCATGCTTGTACTTGCATCATGCTTGCACTCGTATCATGCTTGCACTCCCATCATACTTGTACTTGTATCATGCTTGTACTTATATCATGCTTGCACTCCCATCATACATGTACTTGTATCATACTTGCACTCGTATCATGCTTGCACTCCCATCATACTTGTACTTGTATCATGCTGACACTCGTATCATACTTGCACTCGTATCATGCTTGCACTCCCATCATACTTGTACTTGCATCATGCTTGCACTCGTATCATGCTTGCACTCCCATCATACTTGTACTTGTATCATGCTTGTACTTATATCATGCTTGCACTCCCATCATACTTGTACTTGTATCATACTTGTACTTATATCATGCTTGCACTCCCATCATACATGTACTTGTATCATACTTGCACTCGTATCATGCTTGCACTCCCATCATACTTGTACTTGTATCATGCTGGCACTCGTATCATGCTTGCACTCGTATCATGCTTGCACTCCCATCATACTTGTACTTGCATCATGCTTACACTCGTATCATGCTTGCACTCCCATCATACTTGTACTTGTATCATGCTTGTACTTATATCATGCTTGCACTCGTATCATACTTGTACTTGTATCATGCTGACACTCGTATCATACTTACACTCGTATCATGCTTGCACTCCCATCATACTTGTACTTGTATCATGCTTGCACTCGTATCATGCTTGCACTCCCATCATACTTGTACTTGTATCATGCTTGTACTTATATCATGCTTGCACTCCCATCATACATGTACTTGTATCATACTTGCACTCGTATCATGCTTGCACTCCCATCATACTTGTACTTGTATCATACTTGCACTCGTATCATGCTTGCACTCCCATCATACTTGTACTTGTATCATGCTGACACTCGTATCATACTTGCACTCGTATCATGCTTGCACTCCCATCATACTTGTACTTGTATCATGCTTGCACTCGTATCATGCTTGCACTCCCATCATACTTGTACTTGTATCATGCTTGTACTTATATCATGCTTGCACTCCCATCATACATGTACTTGTATCATACTTGCACTCGTATCATGCTTGCACTCCCATCATACTTGTACTTGTATCATGCTGACACTCGTATCATACTTGCACTCCCATCATACTTGCACTCCCATCATACTTGTACTTGTATCATGCTTGTACTTATATCATGCTTGCACTCCCATCATACATGTACTTGTATCATACTTGCACTCGTATCATGCTTGCACTCCCATCATACTTGCACTCGTATCATACTTGCACTCGTATCATGCTTGCACTCGTATCATGCTTGCACTCCCATCATACTTGTACTTGTATCATGCTGGCACTCGTATCATGCTTGCACTCGTATCATGCTTGCACTCCCATCATACTTGTACTTGTATCATGCTTGTACTTATATCATGCTTGCACTCGTATCATACTTGTACTTGTATCATGCTGACACTCGTATCATACTTGCACTCGTATCATGCTTGCACTCCCATCATACTTGTACTTGTATCATGCTGGCACTCGTATCATGCTTGCACTCGTATCATGCTTGCACTCCCATCATACTTGTACTTGTATCATGCTTGTACTTATATCATGCTTGCACTCGTATCATACTTGTACTTGTATCATGCTGACACTCGTATCATACTTGCACTCGTATCATGCTTGCACTCCCATCATACTTGTACTTGTATCATGCTTGCACTCGTATCATGCTTGCACTCCCATCATACTTGTACTTGTATCATGCTTGTACTTATATCATGCTTGCACTCCCATCATACATGTACTTGTATCATACTTGCACTCGTATCATGCTTGCACTCCCATCATACTTGTACTTGTATCATGCTGACACTCGTATCATACTTGCACTCGCATCATGCTTGCACTCCCATCATACTTGTACTTGCATCATGCTTGCACTCGTATCATGCTTGCACTCCCATCATACTTGTACTTGCATCATGCTTGCACTCGTATCATGCTTGCACTCCCATCATACTTGTACTTGTATCATGCTTGCACTCGTATCATGCTTGCACTCCCATCATACTTGTACTTGTATCATGCTTGTACTTATATCATGCTTGCACTCCCATCATATTTGTACTTGCATCATGCTTGCACTCGTATCATGCTTGCACTCCCATCATACTTGTACTTGTATCATGCTTGTACTTATATCATGCTTGCACTCCCATCATACTTGTACTTGTATCATGCTTGCACTCGTATCATGCTTGCACTCCCATCATACTTGTACTTGTATCATGCTGGCACTCGTATCATGCTTGCACTCGTATCATGCTTGTACTTGCATCATGCTTGCACTCGTATCATGCTTGCACTCCCATCATACTTGTACTTGTATCATGCTTGCACTCGTATCATGCTTGCACTCCCATCATACTTGTACTTGTATCATGCTTGCAATCGTATCATGCTTGCACTCCCATCATACTTGTACTTGTATCATGCTTGCACTCGTATCATGCTTGCACTCCCATCATACTTGTACTTGTATCATGCTTGCACTCGTATCATGCTTGCACTCCCATCATACTTGTACTTGTATCATGCTTGCACTCGTATCATGCTTGCACTCCCATCATACTTGTACTTGTATCATGCTTGCAATCGTATCATGCTTGCACTCCCATCATACTTGTACTTGTATCATGCTTGCACTCGTATCATGCTTGCACTCCCATCATACTTGTACTTGTATCATGCTTGTACTTATATCATGCTTGCACTCCCATCATACATGTACTTGTATCATACTTGCACTCGTATCATGCTTGCACTCCCATCATACATGTACTTGTATCATACTTGCACTCGTATCATGCTTGCACTCCCATCATACTTGTACTTGTATCATGCTGGCACTCGTATCATGCTTGCACTCGTATCATGCTTGCACTCCCATCATACTTGTACTTGCATCATGCTTACACTCGTATCATGCTTGCACTCCCATCATACTTGTACTTGTATCATGCTTGTACTTATATCATGCTTGCACTCGTATCATACTTGTACTTGTATCATGCTGACACTCGTATCATATTTACACTCGTATCATGCTTGCACTCCCATCATACTTGTACTTGTATCATGCTTGCACTCGTATCATGCTTGCACTCCCATCATACTTGTACTTGTATCATGCTTGTACTTATATCATGCTTGCACTCCCATCATACATGTACTTGTATCATACTTGCACTCGTATCATGCTTGCACTCCCATCATACTTGTACTTGTATCATACTTGCACTCGTATCATGCTTGCACTCCCATCATACTTGTACTTGTATCATGCTGACACTCGTATCATACTTGCACTCGTATCATGCTTGCACTCCCATCATACTTGTACTTGTATCATGCTTGCACTCGTATCATGCTTGCACTCCCATCATACTTGTACTTGTATCATGCTTGTACTTATATCATGCTTGCACTCCCATCATACATGTACTTGTATCATACTTGCACTCGTATCATGCTTGCACTCCCATCATACTTGTACTTGTATCATGCTGACACTCGTATCATACTTGCACTCGTATCATGCTTGCACTCCCATCATACTTGTACTTGCATCATGCTTGCACTCGTATCATGCTTGCACTCCCATCATACTTGTACTTGTATCATGCTTGTACTTATATCATACTTGCACTCGTATCATACTTGCACTCGTATCATGCTTGCACTCGTATCATGCTTGCACTCCCATCATACTTGTACTTGTATCATGCTGGCACTCGTATCATGCTTGCACTCGTATCATGCTTGCACTCCCATCATACTTGTACTTGTATCATGCTTGTACTTATATCATGCTTGCACTCGTATCATACTTGTACTTGTATCATGCTGACACTCGTATCATACTTGCACTCGTATCATGCTTGCACTCCCATCATACTTGTACTTGTATCATGCTTGCACTCGTATCATGCTTGCACTCCCATCATACTTGTACTTGTATCATGCTTGTACTTATATCATGCTTGCACTCCCATCATACATGTACTTGTATCATACTTGCACTCGTATCATGCTTGCACTCCCATCATACTTGTACTTGTATCATGCTGACACTCGTATCATACTTGCACTCGCATCATGCTTGCACTCCCATCATACTTGTACTTGCATCATGCTTGCACTCGTATCATGCTTGCACTCCCATCATACTTGTACTTGCATCATGCTTGCACTCGTATCATGCTTGCACTCCCATCATACTTGTACTTGTATCATGCTTGCACTCGTATCATGCTTGCACTCCCATCATACTTGTACTTGTATCATGCTTGTACTTATATCATGCTTGCACTCCCATCATATTTGTACTTGCATCATGCTTGCACTCGTATCATGCTTGCACTCCCATCATACTTGTACTTGTATCATGCTTGTACTTATATCATGCTTGCACTCCCATCATACTTGTACTTGTATCATGCTTGCACTCGTATCATGCTTGCACTCCCATCATACTTGTACTTGTATCATGCTGGCACTCGTATCATGCTTGCACTCGTATCATGCTTGTACTTGCATCATGCTTGCACTCGTATCATGCTTGCACTCCCATCATACTTGTACTTGTATCATGCTTGCACTCGTATCATGCTTGCACTCCCATCATACTTGTACTTGTATCATGCTTGCAATCGTATCATGCTTGCACTCCCATCATACTTGTACTTGTATCATGCTTGCACTCGTATCATGCTTGCACTCCCATCATACTTGTACTTGTATCATGCTTGCACTCGTATCATGCTTGCACTCCCATCATACTTGTACTTGTATCATGCTTGCACTCGTATCATGCTTGCACTCCCATCATACTTGTACTTGTATCATGCTTGCACTCGTATCATGCTTGCACTCCCATCATACTTGTACTTGTATCATGCTTGTACTTATATCATGCTTGCACTCCCATCATACTTGTACTTGTATCATGCTTGCACTCCCATCATACTTGTACTTGTATCATGCTGGCACTCTTATCATGCTTGCACTCGTATCATGCTTGCACTCCCATCATACTTGTACTTGTATCATACTTGCACTCGTATCATGCTTGCACTCCCATCATACTTGTACTTATATCATACTTGTGCTTGTATCATGCTGGCACTCGTATCATGCTTGCACTCCCATCATACTTGTACTTGTATCATGCTGACACTCGTATCATGCTTGCACTCGTATCATGCTTGCACTCCCATCATACTTGTACTTGCATCATGCTTGTACTTATATCATGCTTGCACTCCCATCATATATGTACTTGTATCATGCTTGCACTCGTATCATGCTTGCACTCCCATCATACTTGTACTTGTATCATACTTGCACTCGTATCATGCTTGCACTCCCATCATACTTGTACTTGTATCATACTTGTGCTTGTATCATGCTGGCACTCGTATCATGCTTGCACTCCCATCATACTTGTACTTGTATCATGCTGACACTCGTATCATGCTTGCACTCGTATCATGCTTGCACTCCCATCATACTTGTACTTGTATCATGCTTGTACTTATATCATGCTTGCACTCCCATCATATATGTACTTGTATCATGCTTGCACTCCCATCATACTTGTACTTGTATCATGCTGGCACTCGTATCATGCTTGCACTCCCATCATACTTGTACTTGTATCATGCTGACAATCCCATCATACTTGCAATCGTATCATGCTTGCACTCCCATCATACTTGTACTTGCATCATGCTGGCACTCGTATCATGCTTGCACTCGTATCATGCTTGTACTTGCATCATGCTTGCACTCGTATCATGCTTGCACTCCCATCATACATGTACTTGTATCATGCTTGCACTCGTATCATGCTTGCACTCCCATCATACTTGTACTTGTATCATGCTGACACTCGTATCATGCTTGCACTCGTATCATGCTTGCACTCCCATCATACTTGTACTTGCATCATGCTTGTACTTATATCATGCTTGCACTCCCATCATATATGTACTTGTATCATGCTTGCACTCGTATCATGCTTGCACTCCCATCATACTTGTACTTGTATCATACTTGTGCTTGTATCATGCTGGCACTCGTATCATGCTTGCACTCCCATCATACTTGTACTTGTATCATGCTGACACTCGTATCATGCTTGCACTCGTATCATGCTTGCACTCCCATCATACTTGTACTTGTATCATGCTTGTACTTATATCATGCTTGCACTCCCATCATACTTGTACTTGTATCATGCTTGCACTCGTATCATGCTTGCACTCCCATCATACTTGTACTTGTATCATGCTGACACTCCCATCATACTTGCACTCGTATCATGCTTGCACTCCCATCATACTTGTACTTGCATCATGCTTGCACTCGTATCATGCTTGCACTCCCATCATACTTGTACTTGTATCATGCTTGCACTCGCATTAAATATCTAAATAAAAGATTTTTTTTAAACAATTCAATAACAATATTTTAAAATAAATAAAAAATACAAATTATATATAGTTTAAATTAATGTTTTATTTATTTAATTTATTTAATCATCATTATTCAATCCTCGAAGAAGAGTTAATCTTGCATCCAGCAAGTCTTTCTTTGAACTCATCCTTCTTGCGGTCAATACCAATCGTTGCATGCTGATAGTTCTTTCACAACTAGCTTCGCAACATGGAGAAGAATGAAGACGCATTGCAATATCTGCAATTGTAGACCAAATTGGATTTATTGAGCCTCTGATATGGGCCCAATAATAATCCCCATTCTCCAATCTTTGATCTTTAAATGGGTCTTGGCTTGATCGCACAAATGAATTGAATGCGTTCAATGCCCTTTGCAATGATAATGGCGCAATCCCCCAGTTTTGAAGTGTAGTTTCGAGGAATTGTTGAGCTGGATAAATAAGCATTCTTTTCTTCATTTCTTTGTCTTCTGGGGGATTTTCATTCACTCCATTCTTTTGTGCATTTCCTTGATATTCGACATCATTTTCTGATGTTGGATCATATGTAAATTCAGCTTCATTCTTGTTACTTTCTTTTTCTTTTTCTCTCTTCTGAAGAGACTCTATAAAATCTTCTTCTTCTTCTTCAATTAGCTCCCAAGGAAGATTGTCTTCTTCTTCATCATCATTTTCATCTTCAGTTTCACTTCTTGGTCCTAATATTTGTCGAAAATCACTTGAATAATCAACTGGTTGGAGTGGAATTTGGACATTATCTAAGGACATATCAACAAGCTCTTCTATATCTTCTTTCTTTCGGCCTTTAGACACTACAAATTTTGTCCTGTAATTTGGTTTACGAGGGAATATTTTCTTATTGATTCTATTTGAGAAATCTTCCCTTCCTTCAGGCGTCAAGATATACGACAGCATCCATATTCCACCGGGTCAGTTGTACCTTTGGACAAACACCAAGAACATCTTGAGGGCGTTTTCGGCATTCTTCAGAAATGTCTCTCATGTGATCAACAGCTAAAAGTAAGCCCACTGTCCAGTTGTATGCTCTCTTATAGGCGTTGTTGATTCGATGGCAAAGGCATGGATTGACAATGATTCTTCTCATAAAATCGTTATGATCGACATACCGCCTTCTCAGAGAATCTGGCCAAGTGAATGAGAGGGCCTTTAACTGAGCTTTGTTTCCATCAACGGTGACTGACCCAACAGGAATATTATTTATTCTTAAAAAGTCAAGCCCCCGAGCTAAATGCTCTGTGTATGTTACGGCATCACCTTTTGGCATTACAGATGTGAAGCATGGATACGGCTTGAGTGCTGAAAGTGGATCTTCTAGAACGAAATCAAGATCATGAACACCACGTGTTGATCCTTCATCACAGCTTACACCAACATACGGCAGTTTTGAGAATAATTCGAATTGGAACTTATTGACTTCGGTTGCAGCAGCAATCATGTATTTTCTTACTGTATCGGGAGAATACTTTCTATATATGTCGTCTAGTTTCCTTTTGTGGTTTTGCATCCCGAATTGAATTGCAACTTTGATGAGTCTTTGCAACTCCTCTGAGGCGTCTGCTTCAAGTGACAGATTTCGTCGGCCAACAAAGACTGCAACGCAGTTCAGCAAGTCTTCATAAGTGATTCCTTCGCTTTTCTCAACAGCAGTTGGAGTAAAGTATGAAAGAATTGTTTTGTTTGCTTCGACTTTCTTGAATGTGCATTGGTGAATGATTCCTACAGCAATATCTTTCTTCAAATCGGATTCTCTTTTGGAAAATTGGCATCGGTACATTCCATCTGGCCTCATTTGCTTGCCCATGCAATAGCTTTGATAATTTTTTTTCACGAGTTTACGAAAGTATCTATGAGTTGGGTCACCATCATATGTAACTTCAGTTACAGACATTATAATAAAGTGAAGTGGAAAGTTTTCTCGTTTTTTTAAAGTGAATTCACTTCATTTGACGTTAAAGGGAGATTGTCTATGTCATTGCTGATGCCGATGCCAATGCTGCTGTTGATGCCGATGCCAATGCCGCTGTTGATGCCGATGCCAATGCTGCTGTTGATGCCGATGCCAATGCTGCTGTTGATGCCGATGCCAATGCTGCTGTTGATGCCGATGCCAATGCTGCTGTTGATGCCGATGCCAATGCTGCTGTTGATGCCGATGCCAATGCTGCTGTCGATGTCGATGTAAATGTCATTGCGGATGTCGATGTCGATGTCGATGCAGATGTCGATGTCATTGCGGATGTCGATGTCGATGCAGATGTCGATGTCATTGCGGATGTCGATGTCGATGCAGATGTCGATGTCATTGCGAATGTCGATGTCATTGCGAATGTCGATGTCTATGCAAATGTCATTGCGGATGTCGATGTCGATGCAAATGTCATTGCGAATGTCGATGTCTATGCAAATGTCATTGCGGATGTCGATGTCGATGCAAATGTCATTGCGGATGTCGATGTCGATGTCGATGCAGATGTCGATGTCATTGCGGATGTCGATGTCATTGCGGATGTCGATGTCGATGTCGATGCAGATGTCGATGTCATTGCGGATGTCGATGTCATTGCGGATGTCGATGTCGATGCAGATGTCGATGTCATTGCGAATGTCGATGCAAATGTCATTGCGAATGTCGATGTCTATGCAAATGTCATTGCGGATGTCGATGTCGATGCAAATGTCATTGCGGATGTCGATGTCATTGCGGATGTCGATGTCGATGCAGATGTCGATGTCATTGCGAATGTCGATGCAAATGTCATTGCGAATGTCGATGTCTATGCAAATGTCATTGCGGATGTCGATGTCGATGTCGATGCAGATGTCGATGTCATTGCGGATGTCGATGTCATTGCGGATGTCGATGTCATTGCGGATGTCGATGTCATTGCGGATGTCGATGTCGATGCAAATGTCGATGTCATTGCGAATGTCGATGCAAATGTCATTGCGAATGTCGATGTCTATGCAAATGTCATTGCGGATGTCGATGTCGATGCAAATGTCATTGCGGATGTCGATGTCGATGTCGATGCAGATGTCGATGTCATTGCGGATGTCGATGTCATTGCGGATGTCGATGTCGATGCAGATGTCGATGTCATTGCGAATGTCGATGCAAATGTCATTGCGAATGTCGATGTCTATGCAAATGTCATTGCGGATGTCGATGTCGATGTCGATGCGGATGTCGATGTCATTGCGGATGTCGATGTCAATGTCGATGCAGATGTCGATGTCATTGCGGATGTCGATGTCATTGCGGATGTCGATGTCGATGCAGATGTCGATGTCATTGCGAATGTCGATGCAAATGTCATTGCGAATGTCGATGTCTATGCAAATGTCATTGCGGATGTCGATGTCGATGTCGATGCAGATGTCGATGTCATTGCGGATGTCGATGTCGATGTCGATGCAGATGTCGATGTCATTGCGGATGTCGATGTCATTGCGGATGTCGATGCAAATGTCATTGCGAATGTCGATGTCTATGCAAATGTCATTGCGGATGTCGATGTCGATGCAAATGTCATTGCGGATGTCGATGTCATTGCGGATGTCGATGTCGATGTCATTGCGGATGTCGATGTCATTGCGGATGTCGATGTCGATGCAGATGTCGATGTCGATTCAAATGTCATTGCGGATGTCGATGTCGATGCAAATGTCATTGCGGATGTCGATGTCATTGCGGATGTCGATGTCGATGTCGATGCAGATGTCGATGTCATTGCGGATGTCGATGCAAATGTCATTGCGAATGTCGATGTCTATGCAAATGTCATTGCGGATGTCGATGTCGATGTCGATGCAGATGTCGATGTCATTGCGGATGTCGATGTCGATGTCGATGCAGATGTCGATGTCATTGCAGATGTCGATGTCATTGCGAATGTCGATGCAAATGTCATTGCGGATGTCGATGTCATTGCGGATGTCGATGTCGATGTCGATGCAGATGTCGATGTCATTGCGGATGTCGATGCAAATGTCATTGCGAATGTCGATGTCTATGCAAATGTCATTGCGGATGTCGATGTCGATGTCGATGCAGATGTCGATGTCATTGCGGATGTCGATGTCGATGTCGATGCAGATGTCGATGTCATTGCGGATGTCGATGTCATTGCGGATGTCGATGTCGATGCAGATGTCGATGTCATTGCGAATGTCGATGCAAATGTCATTGCGAATGTCGATGTCTATGCAAATGTCATTGCGGATGTCGATGTCGATGTCGATGCAGATGTCGATGTCATTGCGGATGTCGATGTCGATGTCGATGCAGATGTCGATGTCATTGCAGATGTCGATGTCATTGCGAATGTCGATGCAAATGTCATTGCGAATGTCGATGTCTATGCAAATGTCATTGCGGATGTCGATGTCGATGCAAATGTCATTGCGGATGTCGATGTCATTGCGGATGTCGATGTCGATGTCATTGCGGATGTCGATGTCATTGCGGATGTCGATGTCGATGCAGATGTCGATGTCGATTCAAATGTCATTGCGGATGTCGATGTCGATGCAAATGTCATTGCGGATGTCGATGTCATTGCGGATGTCGATGTCGATGTCGATGCAGATGTCGATGTCATTGCGGATGTCGATGTCGATGTCATTGCGGATGTCGATGTCATTGCGGATGTCGATGTCGATGCAGATGTCGATGTCGATTCAAATGTCATTGCGAATGTCGATGTCGATGCAAATGTCATTACGAATGTCGATGTCGATGCAAATGTCATTGCGAATGTCGATGTCATTGCGAATGTCGATGTCATTGCGAATGTCGATGTCGATGCAAATGTCATTGCGGATGTCGATGTCATTGCGAATGTCGATGTCGATGCAATTGTCATTGCGAATGTCGATGTCGATGCAAATGTCATTGCGGATGTCGATGTCGATGCAATTGTCATTGCGAATGTCGATGTCATTGCAGATGTCGATGTCATTGCGGATGTCGATGTCATTGCGAATGTCGATGTCGATGCAATTGTCATTGCCAATGTCGATGTCATTGCGGATGTCGATGTCATTGCGGATGTCGATGTCATTGCGGATGTCGATGTCATTGCGGATGTCGATGTCATTGCGAATGTCGATGTCGATGCAATTGTCATTGCCAATGTCGATGTCATTGCGGATGTCGATGTCATTGCGGATGTCGATGTCGATGCAATTGTCATTGCGAATGTCGATGTCATTGCGGATGTCGATGTCATTGCGAATGTCGATGTCGATTCAAATGTCATTGCGGATGTCGATGTCGATGCAATTGTCATTGCGAATGTTGATGTCATTGCGGATGTCGATGTCATTGCGAATGTCGATGTCATTGCGAATGTCGATGTCGATGCAAATGTCATTGCGAATGTCGATGTCGATGTCGATGCAGATGTCGATGTCATTGCGGATGTCGATGTCATTGCGGATGTCGATGTCGATGTCATTGCGGATGTCGATGTCATTGCGAATGTCGATGTCGATGCAAATGTCATTGCGGATGTCGATGTCGATGTCATTGCGGATGTCGATGTCATTGCGGATGTCGATGTCGATGTCATTGCGGATGTCGATGTCATTGCGGATGTCGATGTCGATGCAGATGTCGATGTCGATTCAAATGTCATTGCGAATGTCGATGTCGATGCAAATGTCATTACGAATGTCGATGTCGATGCAAATGTCATTGCGAATGTCGATGTCATTGCGAATGTCGATGTCATTGCGAATGTCGATGTCGATGCAAATGTCATTGCGGATGTCGATGTCATTGCGAATGTCGATGTCGATGCAAATGTCATTGCGGATGTCGATGTCGATGCAATTGTCATTGCGAATGTCGATGTCATTGCAGATGTCGATGTCATTGCGGATGTCGATGTCATTGCGAATGTCGATGTCGATGCAATTGTCATTGCCAATGTCGATGTCATTGCGGATGTCGATGTCATTGCGGATGTCGATGTCGATGCAATTGTCATTGCGAATGTCGATGTCATTGCGGATGTCGATGTCATTGCGAATGTCGATGTCGATTCAAATGTCATTGCGGATGTCGATGTCGATGCAATTGTCATTGCGAATGTTGATGTCATTGCGGATGTCGATGTCATTGCGAATGTCGATGTCATTGCGAATGTCGATGTCGATGCAAATGTCATTGCGAATGTCGATGTCGATGCAATTGTCATTGCGAATGTCGATGTCATTGCGAATGTCGATGTCATTCAAATGTCATTGCGGATGTCGATGTCGATGCAATTGTCATTGCGAATGTTGATGTCATTGCGGATGTCGATGTCATTGCGAATGTCGATGTCATTGCGAATGTCGATGTCGATGCAAATGTCATTGCGAATGTCGATGTCGATGCAATTGTCATTGCGAATGTTGATGTCATTGCGGATGTCGATGTCATTACGAATGTCGATGTCGATGCAAATGTCATTGCGGATGTCGATGTCATTGCGAATGTCGATGTCGATGCAATTGTCATTGAGAATGTCGATGTCATTGCGGATGTCGATGTCATTGCGAATGTCGATGTCGATGCAAATGTCATTGCGGATGTCGATGTCGATGCAATTGTCATTGCGAATGTTGATGTCATTGCGGATGTCGATGTCATTGCGAATGTCGATGTCATTGCGAATGTCGATGTCGATGCAAATGTCATTGCGAATGTCGATGTCGATGCAATTGTCATTGCGAATGTCGATGTCATTGCGAATGTCGATGTCGATGCAAATTTCATTGCGAATGTCGATGTCATTGCGAATGTCGATGTCATTGCGAATGTCGATGTCGATGCAAATGTCATTGCGGATGTCGATGTCATTGCGAATGTCGATGTCGATGCAAATTTCATTGCGAATGTCGATGTCATTGCGGATGTCGATGTCGATGCAATTGTCATTGCGAATGTCGATGTCATTGCGGATGTCGATGTCATTGCGAATGTCGATGTCGATTCAAATGTCATTGCGAATGTCGATGTCGATGCAATTGTCATTGCGAATGTCGATGTCATTGCGGATGTCGATGTCATTGCGAATGTCGATGTCGATGCAAATTTCATTGCGAATGTCGATGTCATTGCGAATGTCGATGTCGATGCAAATGTCATTGCGGATGTCGATGTCATTGCGAATGTCGATGTCGATGCAAATGTCATTACGAATGTCGATGTCGATGCAAATGTCATTGCGGATGTCGATGTCATTGCGAATGTCGATGTCGATGCAATTGTCATTGCGAATGTCGATGTCATTGCGGATGTCGATGTCATTACGGATGTCGATGTCATTGCGAATGTCGATGTCGATGCAAATGTCATTGCGAATATCGATGTCGATGCAAATGTCATTGCGAATATCGATGTCGATGCAAATGTCATTGCGAATGTCGATGTCGATGCAAATGTCATTGCGGATGTCGATGTCATTGCGGATGTCGATGTCGATGCAAATGTCATTGCGAATGTCGATGTCGATGCAAATGTCATTGCGAATGTCGATGTCGATGCAAATGTCATTGCGGATGTCGATGTCATTGCGAATGTCGATGTCGATGCAAATGTCATTGCGGATGTCGATGTCATTGCGGATGTCGATGTCATTGCGAATGTCGATGTCATTACGAATGTCGATGTCGATGCAAATGTCATTGCGAATGTCGATGTCAGAGAGTAAGGATAGCCAGGTGATGGGGTATATATTCTCCTGAAAATGACGACCGTAAATCTAAAATCATAATCTATACATTCTCCTGTTTTTAGTCTTCTGTTTTTTTTCTCCTGTTTTTTATCTCCTGAGAAATGATACAACTTGAAGGAACAATTGCTGAATTTTTGAAGAATTACTTAGAAGATTTGAAGAAACCAAAAGATGAAAGAAAGATAAATATTTATATGATGAAAGCCACAAAAGAACAATTTGATGAATTCTTTGATTCTTATGATTGTGTTTGTTTAAGATATTCTAATGATTTGAAGCTTGACGGATTTTATTCGTTTAATCGTAAAACAAACCCTGAACGTGTGAGATATGCTTATCCGATTGATTTCTATAAGAACCCTAATAAAAAGTATCCTATTGATAGCAATTATGAGAAGAAGAACGGTAAGGTTCTAACAAAAGAAGATAAAGAAAAGAAAAAAGAAGAAGAGAGACAAAAGAAAGAAGACGAATTGAGAGAATCGATGAAGGCTGAAGGTTGTGAATTGATTTCAAAATATACGATTGCAACAGCTGATGTGTTTTATTTGTTTGAAGGTAATGAATACAAAACAAAGCCAACTAAATGGAAGGCTGGTCATAGGGCACATATGATGCAATGCATTAGATACACACATAATTATGTGAAGAAACGTTTTGCTGATGAAGGATGTGAACTACTGACTGAATATAAAAACTCTAAACAAAAATTGTTTTACAAGCATGAGAATGTAAGATATTCCACAACATTTAATGATTGGCTTTGGTATAATAACCGTCCACATTTAGGTCGCAAACGAACATACTTCACTGAAGAGAAAGATGATGACCAAAAATAAAAGATTGATGTCATTGATGATGTACAGTTTATGAAGAGCTGTTTAATGAGTTCAATTCATTCTCAAGCTGATGAACTTTATTTTTGAGGCTGTTGATGTCTTCGATAAGAGACTCACGAACGGCAAGACCATCAGAGCCCAACATTCCTGATTTGATATTGTTGAGACATTGTTTGTAATCATAACACTTTTCTTTCAATCCTCGTTTGATACGTTTTAATTCTGGTATTTCTTTCTTGTATTCTGTTAGTTCACTCATTTAATAACAATTAAATGTCTGCTATTAATCAAATGAGAACCGTTCATGATGATAAACACAAAAACCATTTTGATAGATTACAGTTAACGATGCAAAAGAAGAGAACAAAAATAAACTCAGCACCAACAGTGAAATGTTATAATGAAAAAGGTAATGTATTTCATGAACCTCCACCAAAAACGACTAAATCATTAAATCATCATGATTCACTTAATCATTCGGTGGTTGTCAGGAGCAACAACATTTAAAAAGGCGGAGACCTACGAAGCTTGTCTGAGTATGTATTCATTAATGACTTTTGATTGTTGGTCAACAACATTTGAAAGCTTATTGATATGTTCCTCAAGTATTTTATTTTTATTGCTCAATTGATTGATTTGTTCAGTGAATTCATTTAATGATTCTTTCATTATTGATATATCAGCCTTGATGTTATCGTTTTCGAGTGTTTTAGTGATTGTGTTCCCAACTTTCTTCAAATAAATGTCGCCACCACAGCGTTTTCCATCTTTGCAATTACGTTTAGTGATTTTGCATTCATTGTCGTCATTAGTGATGATTTTATAAATCTTGTTCAAATAGTTTGTCGTTTGTGTTTTCATTTGCTCGATATTCTTTTGATAGAACAAATTGAACTCTTCAACTGATTTAAACACTTTTGATTCATTAATGTTTTCGTTTATTACTTTAAGTTCATTAATGTTTTCATTCATTTGTATTCAATTTAAAACGTTTCATTATATTTACCCAACTTTATCCAAAATTGATTTACCAACTTTACCAGCTGTATCAGCATAACTGAGTCCTCTATCAACGAAATCAACTACTTGACCAACACCAGGAATGAGACCAGTAATTGGTTTAACTCTATCAATGATTTGTCTTCCAACGTTAACAACTTGAGGAAGCTTTTCAACGACTTTCTTTGCTGTGTCTTTGACTGTTTTGGCAAACTTAGCAAAACCGTTCTTAATCTTCTTGAATATACCTATACCCATATTTTAAGAGTAAATAAAAGAGATAATATATTGATTCTTTTTATTAAATCATAAATGTTATATCGAAACGATAGAGCTCACAATTATCAAATAGAGACAGGAAATGTGTTGAGTGCGTTCAAGGAAATGCGCAACATGATTAACGTTAATGATGGTACTCGTTCATTTTCATTTAGGACAGTTGATTGTCATGACCAACCTGCTCCATTTCATCAAGGACAGTATTCACAAATCAGTTTAACACATCCTGACCACTTCATCAGTGATGTTGATAAAGGTTTCTTAACATTTCACATCAAATTGAATCTTCAATTAAGCACAGACATTGCAAAGCTTAAAGCGATTGAAGACCCTGAAAATCTTTATAAATTATTTGTTGGTTTCAAATCATCAAATCAATTGTTTGACAGGTTAGAGATTCTTCATAATAATGTCAATGTCGGATATCAACAGAATGAAGCAATTCGTGAAGGTTTCTTGTATTCAGTTCTCAAACCAGAAACAGAAAAGAAAAGACGACGATTTGTTCATTCATTATGGGAAAACGTTTGCAGCCATTCACAAACACATGCAGGTGTTTACGTTAATCTTAATGATTTCAAAGATAATGGAAGAGCTGAGTGTGAATTTGATTTAAATATACCTTTTGATGATTTGCTCGCATTACAAGCATTTGATTTATTCCCTAATGGTATCATTGGTGATTTAGCTATTCGTTTTCAAGTTAGTCCCGCTGGTCTTGTTTGGGCAGTATTAGACCCTTACACAGTTGCAGAAACAAAAGCATTCCTTGAAGATGATGACAAGATATCAATGAAACAACTTGACCAATTACGTGAATTGAAAGCTA
>JAPFFF010000531.1:0-20508 GCA_039105265.1 Tritrichomonas musculus | reverse complement strand
AAGTCTTTAATCTATTCAATTTTTTAATGTTGAACTTTCTTTTCAAAAATTGAAGTAGAAATTTCCTTGACAATGTCCTATTGGCGAAATATTTGACCATATGGTTCTGAGGTAAAGAAGATGATAAATATTTCTTTTCCATTATATATCAATTTCATAAAATTCTTTAATTATTCATCATTTTGGTATTTCTGATTTTCATCTTAACCTCCTTTTTTTTTTGTTCTTTGAATTGTAACCCAGATTTTCAAATGCTTGAACTTTATAAAATTCAATGCTTTTAATTTTAATCCTATTGTAAATGAAATGAATGAACCAAAAAAAACGAATTTCATATTGCAAGTATTAAGTAACACACAACACATAATCTTTTTATCTTTTTTGTAGCTGTTAACTAAATTTTTAATTGATGAATAGAATGATTAATCTCTAATCCATGGTGTGATATTAATAATTATTTCAAATTCCTCACAAATCATCTATCTATTGTGCTATTTATCACAAATAAATTGTTTATCTTTTAAAATTTTTTGTAAAATTCCTGATGATATTATGAATTTAAAAAAATTAATTATATATTGTTTCTTCATCGAAATAGTGATTTCAATCAGGGTATCGCTTATTTACTCAGAAAAAATTAATATTTTTAATCGAAACAATCAAGAAACCGTTAAAATGAAATAACATTTCAAAAAAACGAACCCCGATAAAAATAAAAATAAAATTGAGTTATGTAAAACAATTTTTTCTGAATGATTTGAATTTTTCTGAACCTAAAGAAAGTAATTCATTCATCATTTAACACACAAAAAAGTTTAATAAAAACACAATTTTATTTTATTTTTAAGTTTTCTGCTAATCAAATAATCTGAATATTTTGAAAAAAAAAAAAGGAATATTTGAATAAATTAAAAAGGGTTCGAACACTTTTTCAAACATGCAGATAAATATTCAATTACCATAATCAGTGAACGAGAATCATGGTATTGATAGGATTTCTGACAATTACTGACAGCAGTCTATTCAATTTAAGATTTTAATACCATTTTTGTTTCCATTTTGTTTTGATTTCACTATAATAACTTGAAAATATACAAAACCATATATAAAATTTTATTAAAATTGCTTTATATTAGTTAAATTACAATATAAAACATTACTTTTTTTTTAAAAAAACTTTTTTATTGAATTTACCAATAATATTTGTTTCAGGTTAATAATTATTTGACTTTTTTTCATTTTTTTAATACTTATACATTGATCAGATCAAAATACTTACATTCTTTAATATTTTTTTTTAAAGAAAAACAAAAATAATTTATAATTTTTTTGATTTCTGTTCATTCATACATTACTATATTCAAAAACTCTATTATTTTCCTTTTTATTTAGTTCGAATATTATAATAATGATAGTTCCATGAAATATGGAGCGTTTTTTAATAACATCACTAATTTTATTTGAATTGACTGCGATATTGAAAAAGTTTTAACTATTTTATTTTGGGAGAATTATTTCGTTATTTATTTAAAAGGCCTATGACGGCTTTTTTATTTCGAAAACATTTATATTAATATACATTACAGTAACAAAACTAAAAACGTATTTTTAATGGGAAATTCCACTTTTCTGAGTATATGACCAAATATTCATTAAATTTTTTTTGAATTTTTTTGAGAATAAAAAAAAGGGAAATCTAACTTTTTGAAAGTTTCTTTTCAATTTTTATTTTTTGTTATATCTTTTTTTTTTTATAAAAAAGTACGATTTTCCATTTTTTGAATCATTTTCCATTTTGGTACTGATCTCCCAAAACAGACTTTTTGTAAGGACATTCAAATAATTGAATAAGAATAATTTTACCTTTCAAAGTTATAAAAATTATCCAGGTAAAAAGTGGATAACGGTGAGGTGAAAGTATTCAATTTTTTGTTGATTGAATGAAAAATAATAAAGTGGGAAACGATGATATGAATGAGAACCATTTAGCAATTCAAAAAGTTGAAATAAACGGCTTTTTAAAAAAAAAATAATCAAAATTTTAATGATCTCTTCATTTGTATAGAAATAAACGGCTTTTTGCTATAAAATAACCAAAATTTTGATGATCACTTCACTTTTATCTTATTAATGACCAAAAAGGGATCAAGCTCCAAAGAACTTTTGGGCCCGAAAAAGTACAGAATGTTGGAACCGACAAATGATATTGAACAAGCAATGGTGGACGAACTTCAAAGAGACCAAACTTTTATTAATGCACAAACTTTTCGTGAGCAAATAGGTCTAGCATGCCAGCATTTTAGACAAGAAAAGTATCAAATCTCTTACCGAAGAATTGGAGAGATGTGGTTTGTAAACAAAGGAATAGTCAAAGATCAAGAAACCAAATACAAGAATGGCGTCTTATCCGATGGAAGACCTCCTTGCTTAAAGGAAGAAGAGCTCCATGAATTGTTCAACTACATTAATACTCATGTTGATGAATCGTGCTTAACTTATGATGAAATCAACGAATTCGTGTATGTAGCACTACACAAAGAAATAAACAAGGAAACTCTTCGACACATAATCAATAGAAACTTTTCAGATCATTTCAAATCTGTTATCGGAATTCCGATGGATTCAAAAAGGCTTGAAGCCGATCCTGTTGATATTGATCGTTATTTCAAAGATCTTGAAGAAATTATTAAAGATGTTCATCCATATTTCGTGTACAATCTTGATGAAGTTGGAATTCAAGATTTTGTTGATTCACAACAACATTTTGTTTTAGTCAGAAGAAACTACGACAAAGCCACCATTAAATATCCAGTGGAACGAACTGGAAAAAGAATCACAGCTCTCTTTTGTATTACCACAAATTCAGATTGGATTGAACCACTAGTCATAACTAACAGAGCAACAGTTGATTCTGAAATCCATAGTATTATCTCGCCTGATAAGTATTTACTCTGCAAACAATCAAGAGGTTTTTTAACCACTTCAAATTTGAAGAAATGGTTTGAACAAATTTTCCTGCCTCATCTGAAACTCAAAAGGCAAAAATACAATTATAATGGACATGTTCTGTTACTGATGGATAATTTCATATCTCACCAGCAAATCACAGAATTGATTAATTTTGAAGACTTTGGAATAATAGTACATTTTATTGTAGCGCATGCCAGTGATCAGCTTCAGGCGCTTGACTTAAACATATTTGGAAATTCTAAACGCCAAAACGGATCAATAAAAGGAGAAAAAGAACTAACCACACACACAAACAGAATATGCAGATTAATCGATTCACTTTGGAAAGCCGCCAGCCCAAAAAATGTGACAGCAGCTTTCCGGTCTGCAGGAATATATACGAGCTGTCAAATTATAAACAGCACACCATTGTTGTGCATTGGCGTGAGACGAGGTGCAGCTCGTGCTGTGCGTCATTATGATAAATCAGTATTAGAGAGAATTGTTGAATCAAATTTGGAATTATCTGATGCTCAAAAACTTGCAACTAACAAATTAACAATAAAAGAAATCCATGACAAATCATTTAGATTGAAAATAATTTAGTTTAATAAAAAAAAAGTTTTCGACATTTGATTATTTTTTTTTTTTTTTTTTTTTTTTTTGAACTAGGAGTAAAAATTAGTTGGATGATATGATAAAAATAAATCTAAACAGCTAGAATAATAATAATAATTAAAAAAAAAAAAAAAAGTTAGATAATCGAAATAGAAATTAAAAATTTATTATTATCCGTTGATTTCTTATATAGAATAACCATTAAGATTATTTGTATTTCGCAAAAAATAGCACTTAGAGATAAATTTGTAAATTTCCAAAATTGAGATCTAAATTGTGCGTAAAGAAATAAAATTTAAAAGGCATCATTAATATTTTGCTCTAAAACGTACGATATTTTGCTTTGCTTTTAGAAATTATTGAAGTTTTTTTCATCTGATATTTGTAATTTGCATATTTGAAAAAAAGTCTCCATAATGTATGAGCAAATGTTTGTAAATAAATTCGCAAAGTGCAAGCATGATTGGAGAATTCATGTTGCTCATTATCTTTTGAAGATTTTAAATTTTTAATTTGTATACTCAAAATTCAAAAATTGAATACTTTCACCTCACCGTTATCCACTTTATACCAGCGTTAACCGGTTTTTACCGTATCTTTATAACTTTTGAAGGTTACGCCTTTCAAAAAGCTACTTCCTTTATTTTTTAAATAAAAAGATTTCTAAATCTTTTTATGGTAAATAATTTTTACCGATTCTTACCGCCATCCGCGGGGTCTCGGCTTCGCTCGACGCCCGCTAGGCGGTATGTAGTCTCGGTAAAAATTATGAAAAAATATAAAAGGATTAAAAATATTTTTATTCTTTAATTTTCTCAAAAATAAAAAAAATTGAGAGAAAAAATCATTTTCTTTCTATTTTGAATTGAAAAAAGTATTACTACTGGTATCTTTTAATTCAAAATGACAACCAACGTAAAGCTTAGCAAAAAATAATTTTTACCAAAATAAAACGTGAAATCATCAGAATTAATTTTTTTTTGATACCATTTACAAATAAAACATGATATATGCCTAATATACTCTAATATTAAGATATACAATAATGTTCAAGGAGAAAATCGTTGTATCAAAGAAAATATTAATAGTTATTTCATGAAATTAATTTGTGGTAATAAATAGCCAAATATTTTTTTTTTGAAAAGGATATAATCGTTGTAAAATTTAGTAATAATTAAAATATCTTATTCAAAAACAAAAATATCTCTCAAATAAAAACATTTATAAATATATATAATAATATAATAATATTACCAATATAAAAATATTCATTTCATTTTGCTTTACAATTTTCAGATTTTTTTCTTCTATTGAAAATTTGTATTAGTAAGAAATTGAGGCAAATCTATTTTTTCAAATAAAATGGAAAACACACCTAAGCTTCAACCAGGACTCACAATGAAACTCTTTAAAGAAAAGGCTGACATGGCACTTGATGAAATATTTTCACATTTTCCTCCTCCACGAATACTAACTTTTCCTCAATATTTAACTTACTACGTTGCGTCTTTTATAAACGATTCAACGAAAAGTAAACATAATGTTTCAATTATTCCAATGAACAATATTCCCGATATCGATTATGATGGCTCCATGTTTTTTGTAACAACTGCTGATACAGATAGTATAAACCAAATTATATTCACTTTTAACAAAGTTAAAAAATTTGATAAAGTGGTTCTTGTCATTCCTCGAGTGACAGAGCTTATTCAATACACTTTTTCACAAACAGGATATAATATTAATACAACTCAAATCCTCTATAAAAAAGATCTAGATCCAACGCAAGTTTATTTATATGATTTCGCTGCAGATTTTCTACCCATGGGCGACGATTTTTTCCTTCTTCCTTCTATCAATTCTTTTTACAAAATTAGTATTCTTTCAGATTATGAAGATATTTATAATTCAGCAAAAGCACTCTTTTCGATTGAAAACGTATTTGGTAATATTCCGCATATAATGTGCGCCGGAATTAATGCTTTACGCGTTCAACAAGTATTAAGCCAATTTCATTCAACTCCATCAAAGGTTCAAATTGAAATTCCACAAATCGATTCTTTAATTATAATTGATCGCTGCGTTGATTTAGTTACACCTCTTACAACAGAACTTAGTATTGAAGGAATAATTAACGCTGCTTTTGATATTCAATATTCTAAAGTAAATCCAAATATTGAAAATATAAATTCTCCAGTAATTCTTAAAGAGCACGATGAAGTTTTTCGAACAATACGAATGATGTCATTTAATCGAATGATTAATTATACTAAAAAATTTCAAGAATTAATCGAAGAAAAAGCTAGAGAAATAAAACAAGATGGGGCCATGCTACACAGACAAGGAAATTTCGGCAAAAAGTATGAGGAAGCAATGCACTTAGTAGAAGATTTGACAATTAAATTAGAAAATTTTTTTAAAATTTCAAATGAAGGACTCCGAAAACTTAAACAAAAAACTCCTGCTTTTGAAGAGATATATACAAAAGAATTTCAACTTATACAAGATTTTCAAACATCAGTTGACTTACCAGAAAATCTTGTCTTACTTTATAATGATTGGGCTAATGCATTACGTCTTATATGCCTTCAGTCAGTCTGTGGATTTAAGAAAATGGGATACAATGATACCACAAAAATTATGAGCGAGATAATCAATGAATTTGGACTTGAAAAGGCAAGAGAAGGTCTTCTTAATTTAGACAAAATTAGATTCCTTTCTAATGCAGAATTCGATGTTTCTCTTGCTGAATGCTTATATAAGCTCGATATTTTTGGTCCTGTAGATAAAGACAATAATCCCACAGATTCTTGCGGAACTGCTTTTGGAGGTTATGTTCCTCCATCGGTTAGATTTGTTCAAAAATTTACAAACGGCGAAATTGACCAATTAGTCCAAGATTTCTCAGAAAAAATTAAAATTGCTGAATTTGGAAAAAGCATCGAAAGAGAACATGGCGACCAACGAAGAATAATCGTATTTTTTGTTGGCGGTCTTACACTTACTGAAGCTGGTACAATTCGAAATATTGGACGGACATTGTATAATGGTGAAGTTGAATATATTGTTGGTGGTACCGACAAAATATCATACAATACCTTCCTCCAGCAACTTTGTCCATTCCTTCGTGATTAATTTTGCAGAAATCAAATTTTTTAGTAATTATTTATTTTCATCTTCTATTTTGTTTGAAAGCAATCATTCTCAGCTTTGTTTTTTAAACAAAAAACATTTTTAGCTGATCTATCTATTATTCATAAATGATTTATGATAAATCAAACCCAGAATTTTTAAAAAAATGACTAACAAAAAACATTTCTTTTATTCACAATTCACATTACAACATAAAGGAGAAACAAAGAGATAAAAGATATTTTAATATTGATAAACACAATTAAATTATTAATATAAAGAATTGTTCATAGAAGCATACTTACATAGTATAATTTGGATCGAAAGGATCTTGACTATTGTTTTCATTTTGATCATCACTCATAAGGAAATTTGGTGTCAATGCAAATGGATCATCAAAGAAGTCGCTATAATTATTATTAAGATCTTGCTGTTGGAAATCTAACACATCAGAGTTCATTGAGTTTGCATTATTTGGACTGTTATTTGCATTATTATTATTACTATTATTATTATTATTCATATCTGCATTAATACTATTATCATGATTATTAGTATAGTTATTTGAATTATTTGAAATGCTTTGCATATTATTATTACTTGTAGTATTATTTAAATTGTTATTATATATGCTAAATTCAGGTTTAACATTTTGCCCATATTGGTAATTTGGATTATTATTCATTTGATTGCTATTTATTTGTGGAATTTGCGAATTTAACGTTGGTTGCATAACTGGGGGAGGCATTTGCATCATATGCTGCGGTAATTGCTGAATTTGCGGAATCTGTGTAAAATGATTCAATGACTGCATATGTGGAATTGGTGGAATATTAGACTGATGCATTTGTTGCATTTGCTGTATTTGTTGAGGCTGGAGAGGCATAGAGTTTGATGGAGATACAAAATTATAGTTATTAAAGTTTGGTTGTGACATGTTATTTATATTGCGGCCATTAGCATAAATAGGAAATTCTTGTGGGTTTGATGGATATCCATAACATTGAGCTCTCTGTGGTGCAGGTGAAGCAAAAGGAAAGTTAGTTGCAACATTATAATTTGGAAGATTAGGTTGTGGAGTTCGAGCAAGGAAAAGTCTAACAGTCCATTCTCGAAGTTCAGCAAAATTGTTTTTAAGCTCAGGAATTGCTTCAATAAGAGGCCCTGCTGATTCACTTCTACTCTGAAGAGTACTATATCCCATTTTTTGAAGGGAACCATTAATAGATGATTTGCATTTGTCGATGAGAAGTCCCAGCTGCCTTGTATTTATCGCAATTCCATTTGATAACCAGCAAACTCCGCAAACAAGACATCTTTTCCAATCATCATCATCACCATGAATGCAAAAAGTTTTTATAGCGTTGAGCATTTCAGCAAAAGTTTCTAATCTTTTACCTCTACGATTTCGACAAATATGTGATGAGAGTGTTGATCGAAGGCGAGTATATTGTTCCTGATCTTCTTCATCAAGTAAATTGAAGTATTTAGGTTTGTAGTCGCTGTGATTTGGAGATGAATTATTCTCCATTTTTTTTAATTTATAAATGAAGGTAATAACGAAATTTCAAAGGCCAAAAGTAAGGTCAAATCACTGATAATTTTATTACATCATTTTTTTTTAATTTTGATAAAAACTTTTTGTATGATAATCACAAAAATTTGAATCATTTTTGATTGTTATCACACAAATCAGAAATCAAAAAGTTAATTTTAATTTGACGATAATAATTTTGTACTAAAAATTTCCACAAGAATTTAATTGAGCTTTCAAAAAATCAAAACGATATATATTCAATTTTTTCCCAGAAAGAAAGTCATAATTCCTATTCCAAAAATCGAAAACATCTGAATCAAAACACAAATCAAATAAAACGAAAAGCAATAACATTTAAAAATATTGCAGACAAATAATATTATATTTTCTAGATATACAAACAATATTAATGTATATATTTGTACAACGAATCTAATTGGTCCTCAGATAGAAATCGTAGTCTTTGATCATTTGGATCAATATCCTTGAATTGTTGTTCACAAGTTAAATTATCAAAAGGAAAACCGGAAATTTTAAATTGAAGTAAATCGTCATCTTCATCAAGATCATTATAATCATCATCCTGATCCATTGTTTTAATGAATAAAAACTGCTCCACAGCCATTTTAAATAATAAACCACCTTGTTGATTCAAATCATATTTTGCCATAATTAAAAATGCAATTGTAGTCCAATGGATAAATTGAATTTTAGAGCTATGTTGACATAACCACTGATTATTAACCCAAATTTCTAAAATTTGGGGATCAAGCATTTGTATTGCCATTTGCTCATTAACAATTAACGCTGATGAAATAACAGCAACAGACAAAATGAATAATTCTTTGTTATATATATGATCATAATCATCTTTTTGTTGGCTAACATTAAATGACCTTAAAAATTGAACTGAAGGTAATGCTAATGGGATAAATTGATTAGGGTCCAAAGAATTTGATGAATTCTCGGGTATTGATCGAGCAGTTACTGCAGCTGATTGTATTAAACAGATTGTAATAAGAATTCCAGATGAATTCAGCTTTATATCATTTTTTACTGCAAATAATGCTTCGATAATTTTTGTAACATAATTCACAGTATTTCCGACAAAGAAAAAATTTTTTCGACAAATCAAAGAAAAAATTACAACAGTATAATCTTCTATCAAATTAGTTACATTATTATAAATAAAATTGGCATCATCTTCATCATCTGAATCATTAGGCGAACTTCTTTCAATTGATTTGAAATATTTTTGATTAAATCCAACATTAATTATCATCGAAAATATCATTTCATAAAATTCAGGAGGAGGCTGATCAATTTTATCTGACAAACATCCAAGAATGTTAATAAGTTGAACAGCTCCACTTTGATATACTGATTTTATGTTTTGTAATGAATTTAAAATTTCAGGAGTCAGTATTACAAGAAGTTGGCATATAGCATCACAATTATTTGGCAATTCCTCTATAATTCGTGAAATACAATTAAGAAGCGAAGATATTTGATGACAATTATCATCAGATTGATTACTTTTCCAGATTTGGAAAAATTGACAAATTACCTGAATAGCAACGGGCAAAAAAAAATCTGGAAATAAATAAAAAAGTTTTTCAATGACCAATCCAATTGTTTGATGCTGAACACTTGTAGTTAAATATAAAAGAGCTTCGATAACTTGAGGGATTGGAATCATTGAATTATAAATTGAACGCATATCATGATTACAGTTACAATCAATACAACATTTTAATAAATCACAAGCAGCAAATCGAACAACTTGTGATTCAAAGTTTAACAAAGATAATACAGCAATTTCAATGCAATCTTTTAAAATTGCAACATTATCTTTATATATGTCATCACTTGGTTCCAGAGATGAAAGTAAAGCGAGCAAAGAAGAGTAATAAAATGGAGGAACTTGAGTTGCTTGTGCTTTTATTTCGTTAATTGTTTCTTGAATAATGTTAATTGAATTAGCTATTTTCTTTGAAAAAAATATTAGCACTGTTTTTAAAAATATTTTTGCTTCTGCTTCAATTGGCGATGAAGAAGGAAGACATAAAAACTTTAATAACAAGTCTTTATATTCTGACTTAAATAATTCAACAATTAATGTTATTCTCTTACGAATAGAATTATTTTCACGGCACTCATCTTTATCTAAAATCATACAAAATGAGATGTATTGCTCAGGTATCTCTGAAAAAGTAAGAAGATCGTCATCTGTTAAAAAACTAGCAGGAATTAGAATTTTCGTAATAAAATCTTCTGTTAAAATAATGTCTAAATAAATTTGATCTTCAATATACACTCTTATAACATGCAATAATTCAAGAAGAAGATTTGAATCTTTACATACAAGAAAACTATTTAAGATAGATTTGACAATTACTGGTCCTATTTCAACAATAAAATTTTGTAAAAAAGATTTTTTATATTCTGCGAGAAATTGAGGTCGAAACATTTTAACAATATAACTAAATAATTCACATATCGATATTTTTGTTTTAATCATTGATTTAGAACCTTGTATATCTAAACATAAGACATTTGCGAAAACAATAATGATTTCATTGAATTCATTTATGAGAAACTTGTCCATACGGTATAATGGTTTAATAATATTCGAAGAATATTCAATAAATTGAATATTCATATCTATCAATTTCAATTTTTCATTTACTTCTTTCATTGCATTTTCGTCATTTTTAAATAAAGAAGCAAATTGAAGAGATTGAGAATTCTGAATATATTGAAGAAATTCTGATGGCAAAGATGCCAAAAATGCTAAATTTTGCTTCAACAAAGGAGATAAAATTTGAATTATTTTTTCTGCAAATTCTTCATGCTGTAGCTTATTTTTTGATATACCAACTAATGTCTGTCTAGAGCTCCAAATATATACTAAATTTAATGCAGTTGTCATATCTTCAATATTAGAACTCTGCTGCAAGAGAGATAAACAATTATTAATTAATTCAAAATAATTAATCTCATTAAAATCACTGAATAAAATCTCGAAAGTATCAATGATATAATGACGTAACTGTACTGGGAGCATAAACACAATTTGAAATAACGAAATATATGCAAAATAAACTTGCTCTTTCGAAAAAAAAGATGTATCATTTAGCTTGGATTTGAATTCTTGATGCAATACAATACAAATATTTTGTATTAAATTAAAATTTTCTGCTGAAGGTTGTTCTTGAATAAGAGATGACAATGAATTAATTAAGACATTCAGAAATTCTGGATTATCCATTGATGTTAACACTGAATTCTGAGCTTTGCTTCTCATATCATCGTTATTAGAGAATAAATATTTAAGGGCTTCAAAATCCATCAAATTTAGATGATCAAAATTTCCTCCTTTTCAATTTTAGCAAGTCATGAACAGACTGACCGATTCTATGAGCTCATTCAAAAATAATTGTGAAAAAAAAGTTATTCATAATCTATAAATTTACCGAATATAAATAAAAAAATGTAATAAATAAAAATTTAAATAAAAAATACATATTATATTTTATTTGAAATATATATTATTATTAACTAATCTAAATGATATTTGGAAAATACAATTATTTTTTCTTAAAAAGAACGAATTAAGACTTATAAAATATATTTTTTGCCAAATAAACCAATTTACCGTGATTTAATTGATAAAAAAAATATTTTTTAAATTTTGTTTTTCCTCCTAATAAACTCATCGTTTTGATTGAATTTTGGAGGCTTTTTATTTAAAATTGTTAATATCGTTCGGTCCTATCGTTCAGGGTTCGTATTTTTCTCGGGATATATTTAAAACAATGTATAAATATCTTTTTTCTAGAAAAAAATGCATATACGAACATAGAACGATAGGATCGAACGATATTAACAATTTTAAATAAAAAAAAAATAATTTTTTTAATTTTGAATACAGGCTGATCAAAATTTCTGTGAATTATTTAGGATATTCTTTCAAAATTATATCACATATTTATTTTCTTTAATCTATTCTAATAAAAAATTATTTCTTTTTTAACTATTAACCGTTTTTATATTAAGATTATTCTCAATTTTTATTTTACTTAAGGTACAAATCCAGTACGTTATTTTTTGAATAGGAGAACGTTTATTATTTGAATAGTTGCATGTCTCTGAAAAAGTTTAAATTGACTAGGTTTGTTTTTGACACTTATTTTACAATTTAAATAAGAATTATGACATGTTATATGAAATTGATGAAAATAATCGTTTTTTATTTAACATGTCATCTTATTCTTTGAGAATGTCAAAAAAATTTGCGGTTACTAAACGTACTGGATTTGTACCTTAATAAAAAATTATTTCTTTTTTTAACTATTATTATTATTTATATTTATTTTATTAATTTTCTTTCTTTTTAAATTTTTAAAAAGATTTGAGATCATAGTTCTCAATTTTTATTGAATTTTGAAATTCATTCTCAATTTATTTTTCAACTCTGGTCATGAACAAATATGCATTCAAATTTAAAAAATTTGAAAATTTGATAAATCTATCGTTCCATAAAAATAGCAACGAAAATTCTATCGTTCCGTAAAAATAGCAACAGAACCAAATTTTTTAAAAAAAAAACAAGTTAAAAATAACAAAAATGCATAAAAACATAAAAATAAAAAGATTTAAATGGTTTATTATATGCAAATAGTATAAATGATGGTAAAATTGAAATAGCATAAGGATTTTTTTTGGTAATTTTTTCCCCATATCTTCGAAGAATTTGCACGCAAACGACGTATAATTATGATTTTAAACAGATATTTATGGCTATTTAGGGATTACAGATGAAATAATTTCATCATCATATCAATCTAGTCTTATTGTTGCTATTTATAAGCAAATATGTCCTTTAATGATGCTTGTGTTTGCTTATAAGTGGTAAGAAAAGGCCGCTTTTCGATTTCTTGGTTAATCCTTGTAAAGGAAACTATGGCTATTTATAAATAAACGGTCTCCTTCGTTGCGATTTTTACTGAAAAAGATATTTATCGAAATTTTGATTTAAATAAACCTTTCAAATCATTTTATATTAGATACCAATTTGTACAAAGATACATGGAAGTTTAATCACAAATCCATTAAAATACTTTAGGAAGAATCGAAAAGATTATAATATAATGCGTTTACAAAAAAAAGTAACATTTTATTAAATTATAACATAAAAAATACTATAAAAGATAAATTGAAATAAACAAATGATAATTAAACATACAAAATATAAATATTAGAATAAGTATATATTACACATATTATACTTAAAATAAGATTTATATTTGGTATGATCATCAATATTATTTTTGTAAAAGAGATAGAAAAGGATCTTCATCATCTACTAAAATCGTTCCTCTCTTTGGCTCATCAGTTTCATCGTAACTAACAATCCTGGTTTCATCATTTTCATAATCATTTGGCCTCTGAGTAAAAGTTTCTAGAGTATCAAACTGAGAATCAGAATCAGCATCATGGAAATGATCATTTAAAGTATCACCATAACCTTTTTTACTCACAATTTTATTTATACGATTTTTCTTCTTCTTTCCTTTAGCACTGACTTTTAAAATACACTGTGTTGCATCTGCAATTTTCACATGCGTTTCAATATCTTCAATTTCAGCAAAATCATCTTCATCATCATCGTCATCAAGGAATTTTTCAACTTGTTTATTTTTCAACGGCTGCTGTGGCTGCTTACAAACACCATTTAAGTTATTTTCAGTCAATGTGTCAGCTTTTTGTGGGCTTATGTTATTACTGGTGTCATTTTGTAGGCTGTTTAAGGTGTTATTATTAATATTACTTAATTTTTGGGATTGATGATAAACAGAGGATGAAGGAGGAGGAGAAGGTTGACGCATATTGATCTCAAAAAGATTTTGATTGGGATGATTTTGGCCTTGCTGCTGCTGAAGAGCAGTTGGAGGAGTGATAGTTTTATCCAGCCTTGCAAATGAGTTGTTTTTTGGAGTTGCTGGAAGATCAGAAGTATAGTTAATTTCTTTTGATTCTTGTAATCGAGCTGGTCTTAAAGTTGCTCTATCATCCAAACCATTACTCTTAAATGATTGAACATTGGGTTTAACATCTTCTTTTTTAACATTTACAAAATTGCTTTGAATGCCAGAATTAGTAGAAAGACTCCTATTAATGCTAGCCTTACTTGAATCATTATTATTAGCAACACTTTGAAAATTATTGTTACTTGACAAACTTCTATTAACATTAATTTTTTGATTATTATTATTATAATTATTTGTGATGCTAGAATTATTATTGCCAATAGAAGTAGTTTTAATATTCGTATTTTGATTATTACCACTCGCGAACGTTTTAACTGATGAGTTCTGAGATTGTGGGAGTTGATGAATATTATTGGTAACGGCTTTTGATGATGCAGGCGGTTGGTCCAAATAGGAAAGGTAGTCTTCATCATCATCTTCTGATGATGATGACAAAAAAATAGGATTCTTTTTTGTTTGATTTGGTTGGATATGCTTTGGCGACATTTGAGATTGCGCTAGTGGAGCCTGTGATACCTTTGGAGACAAGTTTTGAATTGGATTTACATTTGTGGTAGAATTTGCTTTGACCAAATTCGACTTTCTTTGACTATTATCTTCCTCTTTTTTATAATTATTACAAATAATAACATTTGATTCTAACTTTTGAATATCTTTTTGAGACAATTTACTTGGTGCCAATTCTTCACAGGCTTCAGCAAAATCGACATCATCATCATCGTCATCATCTAAAAACGAAATTGCATTTTTTGGTTGACTTTTCGTATTTATAGATGATAAGTTGGATGAACCAAGTTGTATTTTCTTCGGTGAAGGGGGAATTTGTTGCGACGAAGAATTTGATAGTATAAAAGACGAGTTATTTTGGTTTTGATTGTTTGGAGCTATGTCAACTAATTTTTTTTGAGAAATTATAACCTGATTTTGCTGAGATACGTTATGAATCTGATTGATTTCCTTCTCTTTTGGAATATTCTCTAAAATTTCAATATCATCATCGTCGTCTTCAGAAATATTCAAGTTAAAAGAATTTTTTTGATTTTCATTTATAGGTTCTGCTTTTTGACTCCTTCTTGGGGACCATGGATTTGAAAGGGCTTCATTAGTTAAATTTCCTTCAGCAATATTAAACAACCAATCTGTACCAACAATAGGAATATCCCATTCTTTAGCTGCCTGGGTCTTTTTTGATGTATAGTTTTCTTTGGCAATAAGATGAGTCATGGATTTCTTGAAACGAGTAGAGTAACGCATATCAAGCCATTTAAGAGTTGAATTAAGATTGAGATATTCATTTCCACTAAAGCCTGTTAATGAAACATGAAAATTACCATTTCGTTTTGAACGACTCGTCGGTATAAAAAGATGGAAATCAGTAGGCGGTAAAATTTGACCTTCTTCTACACATCTTTCAACCCAAATAGGGGTTCTAAAGCACAATTTGGTGGGATCATTATTACTACTTGTACTAATACTTGTATTATTGCTATTGTGACTGTTAACATTAGCATAAGACTTGTTCTTATAACTTCGGCTTTGGCTTTCTCTTCCACTTTGAGTATGGTTTTCAATATAATTATCTTTTTCCATATCCATTTGTATAATATAATTTGCTGAATCCATTATATTAATAATTTGTCCACCATGCTGGCGGATCAGAATTTTGAGTTCCAGAAATGCATTTGGATAACTATCTTCTAATTTTTTAGAAATATAAAATGTCATACTATTAAAAAGATCTGAAGGGATTAAAGGAGGAATAGTAACATTTCTGAGACTTTCTGGAGTTGAATAAATTTCTTTAAAATTATCTGTGATTATTATCTGCTTCATATCAAACGCTTTTTTGAATTTTTTTGAAGCATAAGATGGTTTTGAAATAACAATTGTATTTGTTAGATATAACCCATCGCGAAAAGTCCCACCATTCTCAGTTATATATCTTATAAGTTCTTCTTTCTCATTTTTGCCATAACAGCTAGCTGTAAAAAATAGTCCAGAAAATAATTTTAATTTATAGTTATCTTCATTAAGAATTTCTTTTGATTCAAAAAGATCAAAAATAAATTTATCTTGAACAATCGGAATATTGTATCTGAGAGCATATTGGGCCATATCGCTTTTTAAAGTTTTGGAAACAAGAAGTGACGTTTTTTTGGAAATATTTGGCTCAACAATGGCACCCATTCGACTAGCCATATCTTTGAGTTTTTGTTTCGATGATCCAAATCCAGAAAATGCAATTTTTCTTTGGTATAAGTGCAAATTGATGAATCCATGAAGAGGAAAAACAAATTTACTTACATTTATATTTTTATCTATCATTTGATGAATCGAAATTGGAGTTAAAATCGGAATGTTACTATCGCTCATAGTTGGATATTCTTGAATTGATACAACTTTAAATTTAATATTTGGGTTCTCTTTTGTTGTTAGCGTATATTTTGGGAACAGAAAAGAAATCTCACTTTCAAAATTCGGGAATTCTTCTTGAGTAACGTGCAATGAAACCAAAATCATCAGGTGAACTTCCCGTATAATAAACGGTCGTCTCAAAAGTGATAAACTTTTTCAAAAATTATTGTGAGCATATTTGATCCAACTCTTCTCAAATAAAATTTCTATCATATTGAATTTTTTAAGGAGGATAATTGAAAAATAATATTTGAAATTACTCCAATTATACAAGCATTGATTCATATTTTAAAGAGAAAATACACTTACACTGGAATAATATTCAAAAATATAAATTATTGTTATTCAAATTGATATCTTACAGCCAAAATTAGGAATAATTGGTAATTTTTTTTTATTCAAATAAATGAATACATCCTATAAAGTATACTACAATATTATTTATCAACAACTCTACTTGATTTTTCCCACTATTATTATTTTTTTTTTATTTGATAAAAAAACAATGATATAGTGTAAAATAAACTTTATATTTATTATAGAAAAAAACAATTATTTATTTATTCATTCTTTTTTTCTTCTTTTACATATAAATTTAAGATCATGCTTAAAAATTAATAAAATATAATATCATTATCAACTTAATAACAAACATTTTATTCTTATTGATAGATTCAAAAACAGAGTTAATTAAATTTAAACAAATATGTATTATCTATAAATGATCCATAAGAAGCAACAAAGTCGAGAATCCTTCCAGTTGCAGCCTCAAGATCAACGGATGGCAAAACGACGCTATCTGCAATAATTTGCGAAATTTCTTGTGATGACAAATCAATGGGAATAGCAATGATATCTTTACTCAATATATCAAAGCAAATATCGCCTGGCTCATAACCAGCAATTAACGAATTTATCTCATTTTTCAATTTTTCAGTTTCTCTTTCATTTTGCTTTCCGAGATCACAAACGACAACAATTGAATTAGCGGGTTCAAACGTTACAGATTCATTCTCATCATTTTCATTTTCAGTTTCTCTTGAAAATTCAAAGCTAAGATGCTGAGCAGAGTTTTCAACAGCTGGAATTGATTCGCACATCATTTTGAAGACATTGGAAACAAAGTCAACATCTCGCCTTGTTACAAAGACAACAGCACCAGAACAAGAAATCGCATGAAACAAAGCAAGGGCACAATGTGCAGCCGAACTAGCATCAAATGGGGCAAACGATAGAGCATTCAAAAGATAAAATTTCTCAAATTTCTTCATCTTGTTGAATTCAGTTGGAATAATCGAAGATCCAAGACGAACAGAACCAGGAGGAGTGTCCATAAATTGCATCCCACTATAAGAATTGAGTATCTCAACGTCTTTGCCATCAGAACAACCAGTTGTAGAACGGTTAAAACCGTTAACCACAGAAAAAGTTTTACATTCAACTTGGCCTCTGCGAATTAATTCGCGAATCAGTGGAAGAGGCGGAAATGTTGACTTTCGAGCAATGAATGATTCTTCTAGAATCGTGGAAGTGCAGCCACTTGGACAGCGAACAACAGGAGTTATCGGTGACTTTATCAAAAAGCGGGGAGCGGCGGTTATTCTATGGAAAAATGGCCAAAAAGATTTTTTCGGATCATTTCGTTCTTTCGGTTTCAAATCGATGTCAATCAAACTAAACGAACTGTTTCCACTCTCATCAGTGAATGATGATGGATCTTGATGAGCGAAGAGATGTAGTTCGATTCCACGTGAAGCTGATTTTTTCCCAGATTCAAAATATTCACTGACAAATTTTGAATGATTTTTTATGTCAAAAACCGAATCAACAGTGACGATATCGGTTGGATAATGACCGTTTGCCGATATCCTATCGGCCTCAGAAAGGCCAAATTTGTTAATTGAATCGGAAACAATGCTGACAGCATCACGTGGCAGAAAACTCAAAGGTGCCTCAATTCTGAATGCTTCTGGGAGTTCAAAAAGAGGCTCATTCATTTCATTCAATTTGACAATTCGTGGCTCTACACGCCACAAAACGACACCGAGAACTTCATCCAACCTTTTTCCATCAAGCGGGACTCTGAACAGTTTTGCATTATCAGGAAAACCGACAGACACTTCCTTTTCACAATGGCAAATCAAATCGTAAGGAAGTTTCAAATTCGAATTCGAATTTGAAACGATGAAAATTGGATTGAAAGGAATGTCGAGTGAATCTTCTCTTTGCTTAGCAATCAAAGTCCACGGATCAAACCGAATCAAGGCGAAATCAAGGCCATTTTTTTCACCATCATCATTATTAGCTGGCGTGTAATGATAATCAGAACAAAAGACGCCAACAGTCGCGTCATTGGAGACAGTGAAGCCGTACATTGTTGATGAAAACGATGCATTTGAAGAAAGTGGAGCCATTTGTTTGAACGAACGATGAGCAACGATCGTTGATGATTCAAAATCTCGTGAAATTTGAATTGAATAGAATTCAAAATCTCCACTTTTTGACTTGACAAATAAAACAACCAAATTTGCCAAAGTTGCAAACGAACAAAAAGTTGATTTGCCACTGTCTTTTTCTACTTCGAGCTCAAAGATTGGATTTGGCAAGAATGATGAATTAAAACCGTTTTGTACAACGTTAATCCACAATGATTTTCCTAGCACAGTAACAATAACGGTTCGATTGAATTGGCTCAAATGAAATGAATTAACAATGAACAGACTTTGCGGTTGAGAATGAAGTGAAACAACAGCTGTACAATTCATTGGCTTCGATGAAAAAGATGAATTGATGATTGAAATGTCAGAAATTGAATAAAAAGTGTAATTTGACGATTTTCCATTTTTTAATGAGTTTTTTTCTTTCCAATTTATTTCAATTTCAATTCTTTTCCCGTCTTCTTTTGTTGAGTGAATGTTTGAGACTTCAACAATTGAGTCATCAACGAAGCCAGATTGACTCATAATTTCAATTTCTTTTTTACACCTCTCAAAAAACATATAAGGTGAAATATCCGGCGGTTTACAAAGAACAGGGACAACTTTTTCAATGTAATATTTCAAAAAGTCATCACGAATTGAATCAGAATCTTTTTCAATAGGAACTTGAAGGAATATGAATGGCAATATTGAATAGTACTCGATGTCTTCAACTTGACTTCCAGTTAAATCATTCACAAAACTCAGAAGTGAAAAATTTTCATCATCATTTTCAACATTTTTGTAATGACTCTTGATTTCGTCGTTTATTTCAATATTTTCAGTGGTTTTTATTTGGCCAATTCCAGCATTCAAACTTTGAATGGTCCAGTACTCAAATAACCATTTTGCAAATATTTCTGATGGCTCCTTGCTTGATAAGTAACTTCGGAATAATGACTGAATATTTTCACAATCATTCTCGTTTTGTTTGATTTCATCAACTTTTTCTTCCAAAAATTGAGTGGGACGTTTAGAACCACGAGTTTTACGGTTGTAATTTTGCGTTTTTTCTAGCTTGCATCGAGGACATGCATTTGACCATGATTCTGAATCTTGGTCAGGCTTTTCATCACATGGAAGCTTGCAGAATTCACAATGGTTGGACAAAACAAAAGAGGAAGCTTTCATCCAATGTGAAGCTTGATTAAAAAGTGACGTAAACTGGTCCATTTTTTGATTACAAGCGGATAGCAATGCATCTTTACTTTCTTCATCGCCACTTTTTGAATGCTCTTTGAATTTTTGTATTATTAACTGGTCAATCTCATTTATTGGACTATTTTTATTGCCACCAAAAATGACCTCTTCTATTCGTGATTTGTTT
>JAPFFF010000530.1:0-20511 GCA_039105265.1 Tritrichomonas musculus | reverse complement strand
AATATTGAAACCAATGAATGATGAAATCAAAGTCGTTAACAAGAAGAATCTTATATCATATATCTATCGTAACTATAACTTCATCAAAGAAGTATCATTCAATGATTCAACTAAATGTTTCGTTAAGAAGATCAAACCAATCAACAATCACTTCAATCTTCCACAGTTTGGAGCTTCTGTATTATCATGGAGTAAACACATCATGAATCAAGTGGTGTCAACAGCTGAACAACACGGAATCGATATATACTACACTGACACGGACAGTGTCCATATAAAAGAATCAGATGTACCTGTATTAGCTCAGATCTATAAAGAAAAGTATGGTCGTGATTTGATCGGTAAACAGATGACACAGTTTCATTGTGATTTCGATTCATTTGATGGAGCTGTTGGTAAGATACATTCACGTAAGTTGATCGCTCTTGGTAAGAAATCATATCTCGACATATTAGTTGACGAAGTTGGTTTAGAAGGTTATCATATTAGGTGTAAAGGGGTACCAAAACAGTGTATACTCAATAAGTGTAAACGAATGAATATCACAGTTGAAGAGTTATACGAACGATTATACAATGGTGAATCAATCACATTTGATCTCACTGATGGTTGTAACTGTTTTCGTAAGACGAAGTGTTTCCAACAAATCACATTACCACAGTTCTTACGTAAAGTTCAATTCTAAGTCAACTATTTTTGTGTTGATGAAATGGAATATCATTTCGTAGACATCAAGGGGTTCAATGGTCGATACGAGATATCGATTGAAGAACCATACATAATTCGTGATAAGTTAACATATTACGTCATTGATGAGTGGCATAACAATTATGGAGATGTCGGTGTGATCTTAAACGGTGAATTCTATCTCATTACTGAGTTGATTTCAAACTTAAATTGAATCGATTATTTTTATTCTATCGAAATGTCTGTCGAAATCAAACCAACCGTCAAAAGCTTCGTCGAAACCATTCATCCAATCAACACTGATAAACTCTACGTGTATCTCGATAGTAAGATCTATCCAAACGAGTACGGTATTAGTGTTCGTCCATTACTCGTCAAATACGGATCAACTGTTATAGACATGTCCAAGATGATCGATATGTTTGGTAAGGTTCCATACATCACAGTGAAAGAGAATCGTTTTCGATCAGTATATAGAGATCCAATGTTGATGACAATCGATTTGAAACCAAAACAATACAAAGACAACAATTATTATCAATACTTCATCGATAAACTATGTTTACACTCCGAATTGAAGAGATATGAAATGATCTACAACAAAGCTCATAAAGTCATCAGTGAATATAAACAAACGATCACTAAGAGTCAATCAGTTGATGATTTCCGTGAGATTGATAAAGATGACGATGAACCAATCTAAATGGATTCATTCTATTTTTGATCAAAAAATACAAAAACCGTTCCAGGTGGAGATGTTCGTGCATTCGATATGAGATGATACGTACCCGGGATGATACCACCCCATAAAGAGAAACAATATGCATCTACTCGGTTGGGGAAGAGACTGGAAGTCTTTTCATTACGAGGATTACATTTGCCGACAAATGCTTCTGTGTTATCTATACCACAAGTAATAGTTTACCACAAGGTGTTTAGTTCGCTAGGGTTCTATCACAAATATGATACAAAATAACACAGAAAAGTGGTACGGTAGCGAATCGAACCAATGTTCCGGACCATCGATTCATGACTCTACCACTATACCAGTTAGCGCTAACGTTTATTAGATATCGATTTACTATTTATTCTGTTCACAGTCACTCATAATCGATCAGAATCACTCATGAATCACATCAATAGTTAACTAGTTAGATCTAACTAGATATCTAACTGATATTCTAACTATATGATTTCTATACTATTTTGATCCATTTTCGATACATTTCGACCATCATAACACGTTCACCAGAAACGCTATCAATCACATTCTAATCAATTATTTTATCGCTAATTCAAATGATCGCTGAAACATCAACAACAATCAACGGACTTGACTTCGCTGATGAATCATCACGTAAGTTACTCTTCAACCCATCACTCATGATCATCGGAACTGAACAGATCATGGAGAAGTACAATACCAACTCCAATAACGATCAATTGAAAGAGTGGTATACTAAACGATCACAGATCAAATACGATCTCTTCAACAGAACACTCGATACGAAGTGTACTCGTGATAGAAACACTAAGAGTGTTGAAGATGTAGTCAATGTGTTCAATTCAATACCATCTCTGTTGTCATTCGCGAGATCCAAACCGATTATTCCAGAGTTCGATGAGATCCTTGTTAAACCAACTGATACAGCTGAGATCAAAAAGTTCATTCGTAAAGTCAACTATGAGATGATTGGTTATCATTGTAATCATAAAGTGATGAACGAACAGTGTGATCAAGTGTTCAAAAACATATCCGATCTATATCACAGTAAAGAGTATGTCGAGTACGAGTCATTCATTGATAGACTCTCAAAATTGATACATCAGATCCGATCGAAAGATAGTTATGGTAAAGACTTTCATGATGGTGAACTATATTACATACCATTGAATCATGAGATTAAACACATCATCGATAACGTCATCAAGATGAATGGATCAATAACAGCTTATAACGCTAAGACCAATCCTGAATGTAGCCGATGTAAATCAACTGTACGTAAATACGAGTACTCATTACGTGAGATTGAACGTATGAGATCAGAGATTCAACAAATCATATCTAAACCGGCTGAGTCTAAATACGATATCAGAGAGTTTCTGATGAAGAACTATCAAACCGTTGATAGAGTTCCGTTAAGAGATGTCAAAGATAGATACAAACAAGAGTTCAATGTGAGTCTCAAGTTCGCTGATTTAATCGAAAAGATCGAGTCAACGAAGCTATTCAAGATCACTAATGTAAGTAACATCAAGTACATGAATCGCCTATAAATGAGTTATTTTTGGATCGAAATCGCATAGTTAGATTTATAGTTAGATATCTAGTGAGATCTAACTGTCTAACTTTTGAAGTGATTCATGAGTGATTCTGATCATTATCGAACTCATCCGTCAACATTTATACGATACGAATCTACTGATTCATCCATCAACGTTCATGTTCAATACTAATATTTTATTTTCAACGCAAATGACTATCAATACCGACATCTTCAACGAAACAGACGTAATCAAATCATTACGATCCAAACAATCAGACGAATTAGTCACTGACGACAACAATGTCAACGAACTACTCGCTGATGAACCAACCACTCCATCCAAATCCAATCGTGGACGTAAACGTAAATACGCTACTGATGAAGAGAGAATCATCGCTAGACGCTTACAACAAAAACAATACCGTGAACGAAAGAAACAAGAGTTAGCTGAGTTACGCGCGTTAAAAGCTCGTCTCGACGCTGAATCCAAATCAAACGAGTAAATCCATTAATGTAATTTCATTTTTGGATTATCACATGGTTTAACTTTAATGGTAACGAACATCGGACTGGCTAACACTACTGGTTGATACTGGAAGTCGACTAGTTGTAGATCGATTTGTTTGAATGAATCTATGTTAACGATATTTTTGATTGGTTTACCATAGGTTTCGAAGTTCTGGATGATTGGTGTATCTGTGTCGATGATATGATCGATACTTGCTATGACTGATGGTGTGTATTCTATGTCACCGATATTAGATTGAATAGCTTGACCCTGTTTCGATACCAGATATAGTTTATTCGCATAGTCTCTAATCGGTCTCTCAGCTATAATCAATTCATTAGCTGGATATACCTTATTGAGTTTCATGTTGTATAGTCCAGTGACTAATCCAGCGCGATGATCAATTCGTGTGAATTTGAATTCATTCATTAACGGAGTAATCAGTGTTCGACCTCTACTTCCATCACCATCAGCGTTAACTCCGACATCGATATATCTTTCAGCACCATTCCATTTGAGTATACTATTCGCATCTTTCTTACTAACGTTGAACAGATCTAGACACTCCAATTTATGTTTTTGAGTGTAACCCCAATCATCTTTATATTCGAATTCGATTACATCATCTTCTGTCGTTATCAATAGATCTCTCGTGTTTATCGAAGCGACATGATATTCAATGTACTCACAATTCCATGGTATGTTAATGTTTGCTTGTAAATGACTGTAGTCCGGTCCGGTACTTTGTAACGATAACAGCATTTTATGTTAAATAAAATGATTACCCCATTAGCTGTGCGTGCAATGGCATTGAAAGATCGCGGTTACAAAATCAAAGTCAGAGACGATGAATTGAAGATCACCAAAGACAGTAAAGTTGATGATGTTCGTATCAATTGTGTCTACACCAAGAACGAAATCGATGAGCTGATTAAAAACACCAAATCAGAGATTAATGATAACTCACTATTCGAACTCCGTGAATCCGATCAACTGTATCTATATAAACCGTCATTGATTACTCAATCAAGTAAGTACTATGAGATGATATGGAATATCGATTCGCTTATAAGCGAACTTCGTATCCGAACTATGAAATTCCATTACAGTTAGAATTCGAATTCAAAGACTATCTGTTTGGTCATACATGGTCATTGATATGGGATGGTCATTCATGGACCGGAAACAACGTCGTGAACCTATCATTCAATAAACAGTCGACCGTTAGAAACAACAATGGAAGTCCAGCGATAGTAGTTCGTCACAATGATTACATCGCTAAATGGATCCGCTGTTTCGTAGATACCGTCAAAGACTCAGACAACTATGCTACTATACTATCCAAATACGTTACAAACTGGAGAGTAATGTACGCTGATGGAACCGTCATCAATGTATCTGATGATAACGTTAAACTCGGTGAATCACCACATTACGACAACATCGATGTTCAACAATTCGGTGTTAAAGTATCTAACGACGTATCCAGTAAGAACATGTTGTACGTACTAGCTGATATCAATATCAACGGTTTTGTAACTCCATTGAAGTGGGATCTGAACATAACTACTCCAATCAACCTTCATTATCTGAATACTCGTGACAACAACCCTGTTATAGAGTCATTCACATACATCCGCGAAGTCAAACACTCGAACAAGTCTATTCCAGAAGAGAATACCAATAACGACATTCACATCTATATCGAGAAAGAGTATTTCGAACAGAAACCAGATACCGCTGATGAAACGTACAATCCATTCGATATCATGATCACTCAACAGTTCTATGAAGTCAAACCAGATCCACGTGAATGTACTACCATCACCACTGATAATAACATCTACTCATCGAAGATCATATGGGCTGATAACATCATGACTATGCGTAGAGATCTGAACGTAGTTGGTGGTACCGTTGACGTACTCGCATATGACTACTCAGTGTTACGTGCTATCATCAATGGTATCCAAGAACAACTTCGATTACAAGCTGCGTATAACGAGTACATTGATTCCATTCGTAAAGGTTTAGCGATTGCTAGTGACATAATCACAATACTTTCAGGTGCAGTGAATATGGTTAAAGATCTATCAACTCTATCCATGACAGGTGAGAACATGAACATCAACACATATCGAACTGAAGACTTTACATTCCCTGGAATGGGTGGACCGAATGATGATTACCCCGGCGGTAAACAACCGATTAGTGGTAAATTCCTCCTCGATATGGATACTAGCGCTGCTGGTCAAGTACTAAAACGATTCATTCCAACACAGACAGAGATTCCAGCAGCTACATCATCGTTAACTGCTACTGATTTGGTACTAAACGCGATGAACTCGTTAACTCAGATCGGTACTACAACCACGACATTAATTGCTGGTGGTTTGACATTAGATCGAGTACCGGAAATGATTGATGGTGTAAGAGTTATTCAACAATCGATACAAACTATTACTGATTCAGTTCGTGAATTGCGTCGTAGATGGAGAGAACATCGCGATAACACCATTGTTGATCACACAGTCGAAAACACTGATGAGATGGAACTAGATGATTTAGATGTCGAAACACCAACAACTAGATTAACTCATGATACAACCACTAACGCCGGATCTGGATTTGGTGATCATAATCTGGAATCGTTATCGGATCTCACTGATGAAGAGTTGTTAGCGTTGAACTCATCTGATGTCCATGTTGATCAGATCGGTAATGATCTCATACTCATAACGAGTGTAACTACTGGTGAAGTGGTTTATATCAGAAGACGTGATCATGTACAATCAATAACGACTCCAGAACGTATCAGATTCGATAGCAGACGTCGTGTAGATACCACCTCAACATGGTCTTATGATGGACGAACCGCGTTAGAAATAGAACAGATGTTATTGACTGATCGAATCCTATTCGAGAATACACATCCTGAACTCCAATTCGTTAGAAACAGTGATGTAGATACCGGTGTTGATTGGACTGAAGTGAGAGATTCGAGTGGTAGAACTGTTGCGATCATCGATGTAACCATGCTGACTCGTACATCAGTTGACAGTGATGGAATATCTGTTAACAATCATGGATCATCCGTTAACGTTAACTCAGATGGTATTCACGTAAATGATGATACTCGTGAACTCATCGCTAATGAATACAATGTGGTAGTAGTCAATCACGAACTTACTCCAACGGATGATGCTGATGTAGTCATCCCTGGAACCACTATCACACTTGGCGATATCGAACAGATGGATTGGTTTCAACGTCATAGACTCGCTAATGAGATCCATGGATTAAGATTCAGAGATTCGCGAAGCGAACTTGGTTCCACTAACAATGATGATCACACAGAAGTGGTTTACAAAAACAATGTTATTGGAGTTATCGATCGACGACATATCAATCAAGTAACCATCAATGATAATCAAATCACTCTCACTAATCCCGATAATCAACTAACACTCACTGATCATGATATTCAATGGATGAGAGATCATGATGAACAACATCGATCAACATTACGTGGATTCATATCGAACATCAACAACCGATTAGAAGAGATCAACATGGATATGGAGTGGTTACTAGATCATCCGTCATTGACTGATCGTTATGTAGTCTGTAGAGGTTCACGTATATTGGTTCCGATAGTAGATGCTGTGTTGTATATACCACGATCGATTCGCAAAGCTAGTACTTACTCATTAGAAGGTGAATCCATACCAAATAAACTCAGTCTACAACCCCTTATCGATTGGTGTAAGAGTACTGAATCTGATATATCGATTCCAGATGATAGTAACGAAGCTGTATCATTGAACTCATGCGTCAACATATGTAAGACATTTCGTGATACTATTAAGGGTCCATTAGAGTTGTTATCGTATAAGATTCAAGAGGTTGAATCCAATCAACCATCTACTAGCGGAGATAGCGAATTCGATACCGTCGATGGTTATCCCACATACTACGTCAAACATAGTGATATCACCACATACGAACCAACATCAACTGATTCAGTTCAAGATCCAGTCATCATCATGAAGATATCATTACCAAGTGAACTCAAGAGTAGGTTTACTACAACGGTTGATGTATTCAAGATTCATATGCGAAATCTATTGATATTGGATTGGCAAGGGAATGTATTGAACGATTTCATCATATCATTCGATAACGGCAAATTCATATGTCCGGAGTTGACTCATAACAAAGCTCGTGATTGCTACACATACTCGACTCGTGAACGTGATGATCCAGAGATCATGTTCGATAAAGACCTCAACATAGAACCATACTCATGGTATCTCAATGGTGACATGACCATCCATAACTTACTGAATGATGACTCATTAGTATCACGTAAACCAGTTATCAAATGCGATATCATCGATGCGAAGAACGCGCTGAGATTACAAGAATCTGATGTCTACTATTTCTATCGTCCGTCAATGATCACTTATGACGAACATGTTAAGTATGATGATACATTCGGAGACGAGATATTGGAGTATGAGTGTGAGTGTTATAAGATGGTTTATAAGATACCATCAACGTATGAGATACCAACTAATCTGACATTCAAGTTCAGTGAATACTGTTTCGGTAATACATGGTCGTTAACGTGGGATGGTAATAAATGGATCGGTGATGATATTCAAGGTCGATTCCAGAGTAAGATCATCAGTAAGTGTCAGAAACGTGATCCGAAACCAGATAACTATGGTTCAACTGGTTGTATCATAGCTGTTAAACGAGATACATTGAATAGTAGAGCGATTCGTGAAACAAACTCGAAAGGTCTAGCATATTCGTTACTTCGTACATGTATGCGTGATGATGGTGGTGTATACGAACCGTATATCAAGTTCAAAGATGGTTCTGTCGTTAACGGATCTGATTATTCATTGAGTATTGGTTTCACATCAGCTGATTCATCAGTTAAGTTGGATGGATATGATCTCGCTTCAGTATCATGTACTATTGGTAATTACTCGGCATCGAAGTTGAAGATCAGTGATATCGAACAGTTATATCTCGATCTGGTTCTACCTGGACAAGAACTCGTTAATCGATTGTCTTTCACGATTGATGGTGATGAAGTTCATCGCAGTGGTTCCAACAACAATGGTTACGTTGATTTGAAAGGTGCATTGGATACAGTCGATAGAGTTGGTTATGTATGGAGTATGAGATCGAAGAATGACACTGGTCGTGATATCACCTTATATCTACGTCATGACTATACTGATCCAATTGATGAAGTTAACTGGGATCCATCAACGAACGCGTTCGAGTATATCATTAAACAACAGTTCTATGAAGTATCACCGAATCCGAACGCATCTACAACACTGTATACTGATTTCAATATCACATCATCGAAGATCATCACGGCTGATAATATAACAACAATGAGATCGGATTTGAATCTAGTGACGAACAACGTTGATATAGTATCATACGACGTCAAAGAGGTGAAGAGTAAAGTCGATGCACTTAGTTCAGAAATGGTTGATCAACAATCGAAGACCAAGTATCTACAGAAAGAGGTTGACAAGATCGATATGAAAGCTAATGTTGGTATCGCGTTGGGTGTAGCTGGATGTGTTATAGGTGCTACTGGATTGGGTGTCGCTGGTAAAGCGTTGTCGTTCGCATCGAAAGGTGTTGCTAATACAGTCGGTCGTGAGTTGGTGAATACTGTTACGAAGGTTAGTGATGTTGGTACTGATGTCGTTACAGACATGGCTGGTAAGTTGGTTGATGAGTTACCGGATATTGGTGCTGATATATTCTTCGGTGATATGGTGTCAGTACCAGTTAGTCGAATGATGAAATCGCGAACGGTGTTATCGAATACAGATAAACTGAATAAGATAATCGAATGGTGTGATCAAGAGTACGTACCAGTTGAAGACATGACATTCACTGATGAACTAGATGATCCATCTAAAGTTGCTATGACGTTGACATCAACGATGGATATGTGTAAACGATTCAGACATACGATGAAACCGATGATCAAGACACTAGCACAGACAATGCAGTTATCGAGAGACGATGTAATTGATATTGTTGGTAAGATTGATGGTATAGACAAAAATATCCAACTCGTTGCGGAAGATATTATCACTGATGGATCGATTAGAGTTAAACTCATGGTAAGAACAATAAGTGAGTTCAATGATGTTGATTATGATGAACAGTATGTTTCATTAACGATCACTAATGGTGTCATATCTGAATATAATGGTACTGATACATTTCCATCAGCTACAATGGATGAGTCTTCAACACAGATCACTATATCGAATCCACAACACGTTCAAGTCACTGGTATCACGATTAAAGAGAACACATTGATCAGACACTTGGAGTTCACTACTGATGATATAGCGTATACATGTGATGTAGACGCATTACAAAAGAAGATAGATTCATTACATGATCAACTCGAACAGAATGATAAGTCATTGGCTACTACACTGAATGAGTTTCCGACTGTAGATGAAGTTAACACAGCGTTGGATACAGTTAAGAATGAATCTGATAGTAAGTATCGAAACAAAAATGATTTGATATATAAAGATGCTGTCGATGTACCTTTCGAAAATGTACAAGATAGTTCGGGATCATGGGAGGTCAAAATCAAATTGATCAGTGGAATTCGCCTTGTTGGAACAATATCAAATAACGATGGTTTTGTAAAAGAGTTTGATTATATGTTTGACTATGATGGTGTTATTACTGATGATGGAGTTAATGTCGATGTTGAAATTGATGGAACAACCTATAACTTGATCTATTATAAAAGTGATAGTAATGGTCTGTGCTTTTATATCGATAACGGGGAAGACTATTTCGATACCAAATTAATATCAGCGGAAAGAATATTGAAACAAGATACAATAGCATTGAAAAGTGAGATTCCTGAACCTGTTGATTTGACCAATTATGCTACTATGAGTGATCTCGATGGATATGCGTTGAAGAGTGAGTTGAATAAATATGCTAAATCTCATCAAGATCTAGCCAAGTTAGTAGGTGATAATGTCGCTAAAATCGTAACAATGAACAGTCAGATATCAAATCTACAGCAAGAGAACGAATCATTAAAAACTAAGTTAGACGCGTTGATGAATAAATTAACACGAATCAAGTACACATTCAGTGTAGCGAATAGTAATATCATTCGTTATCAATTCGAGAAACAACTTGACGAATATGATGGAACACTCTATTTGACTTATAACGAAACCAGAGATAATGTTACCAGTGTAAACGAAATCAAAATCAGTATATCATTCAACGTTAATAATTCACCTAAGTTTGAATATCAATGTGAACCAACTAAGATCTGGTTAAACAATATTGAATTTCCATTAAGTGGTAGCAATTTCGTGATCAATGCAACAGCTAATTACATAATGATTAACTCGACATTCTTTACATCAAATGGTATCTTAACTGCAGATAACACGAAGAATGTAATACATTCATTGGCGTAACCAAAAATAGATGAATCGTTATTTTTGAACTCATACGACTACATACTTCAGACATAAGTGATATACATTGACGAGATCGTTGAACTCTTTGTTATAGACTTGTTTGAAGTCAGTGACTATCTCACCAGACTCAGTAACGATCTTAATAGCATCGATCTTCTGTATTGGTGATACTTTCGCGACACAACATCCAGGATTGTCATCAGTGTATATCTCAACATCACCACCTGTAACTGATTTGATGATTGATGCTAGATCTTGTTGTGGAACGATGATAGTATGTTTACTGATGAGATTACTGATCAGAGCTTTGTCTTGATCGAGTAGTATCTTCGCGTACGTTTCTAGAATGAGTGATCGGACATCAACTTTCTCTAACTCCGTTGACGGTACATCGTTAAGTGTAATATCACGAGTGATGACTATATCTTCTTTACCATCATCACGTTTATTGATGAAGATGTTGTTATTGATATTGTTATTGGATTGCGATGCTGATGTCGGTTCGAGTGAAACATTTGCATTGACTCCAGTGTTGAGATTTCGCTTCTTAATCATTTCATTGATTTTAAAATACATGGAATCCGTTGATCAATACGAGTTAACATCATCTTTATAGAGTATCAACTGTTTAGCATTGACACATCTCGATGATTGATCAACCGCTACTAGATTCTCTTTCTTGTGAGTTGGTGGATGACGATATTCGGGTTTCGTTATTGGCGGATTCGGAGTCGTGCGTTGTTTATGAGACATGACTTGAACGTTTCTGGATGACATTTAATGAAAAATAAACAAACGAATCGATTTAGATGAATTCACGTCGAAGTCCACGAATACCGAAATCATGACGTTTATGATATATATCACGAATACATACCGTGTTTTTCTTACCGATGTGGAGTTTACGGAAATTCACTCCAGTATCATACCAAACATCTCCATCTTGATCCATGAAGTAACCATCGAATTCGAATCCATTATACCATATGATCGGTACTACATCAATTGGTAAGTCATCAACATACTCACATTCAAATCCATTATATGATGAACAATTCATTGAATTCTGACTAGGTGTCACCCAACGAAGATTCGATATATGATTGTCTGTATAGTCTTTGTTTTTGTGATCGACTTGAGTTTTCGAATCAGGATCATCATTCGTGATCCACTGGAAAGCTATTAAACGATGTTTACTACATATGATACAGTTTAAACTGACAGCGACGTATTTATTTCGAATCCACTCGGTAATGACGTATCCATCATTCTTACGTCTGATCTGATAAGGATAGTCAGTATTGATTTCGTAATCATTGTCGAACTTCAATGTCTCCCAACTCATTTGTTTCAATTACGATAAAAATAATAGTTTGTTACTAGTTCTATGAAATACTTATCTACTAACGACATCGTATTGTCCGATCTCAACACAAGGCGGCATACCATTTGGTTGAACATGAATGGATATGACAGTATCTTGTAACAATCCCATAATTGGAGGTGGTTTTGGACTGGCAGCAGCATAGAAACTATCTTCTGGAAGATCACAAACGATTTCGTAAGTGATTGGTGTATTACTGGTTTGACCTTGTTGGAATGTGTTATCGGTTTCAGTTGGAAGTCCGATAAAGAATGATGTAGTATCGTAACTAAAGTGTCTACGTGGTACATTCGGTTCTTCATCTTCAGTTCTGACGTACAACAATGATTGAACCACCTCTTTGTTGAACCCTGTTTGTTCACCGTTAACGTTCATAGCGTTCTGACATAGTTCGATGAACATTGGATCAGTACCATCAGTCGCGAATGGAATAGTTGGAACGACTCCATAACCACCACATCGTAACTGGAAGTTCGTAAACTTAGGGTTCTTGAATACAGTGTGATGAGTTGATTCTAATGGGAATAAGAAGAAGATTGAATCGACAAATCTTGGAGTAATGGTTTGAGTGGTTGATCCATGACCGTTACCGAGACTCTTACTCATAGTCGTGAATGTCAATATCTGAGTTGGAAAGATGAGTTCTTGTTGAGTGTATCGTTGAACGAGTGATTGATATATATCATTATCGATACCAAAGTTGGGGATGACACTATACGCTTTATCAATCTCATAATTACGTTCAACTGTTATTCTACGAAGATCTGATTTTAATGTTGGATCTTCTATATCATTAAACATATATGCAGCATCACCGATTTGAACGAATTCAGATGTTATACCCTCCATTTTGAACTCTCTGTAGTTACCAATATCCGCAATCAACTCTTTAGATGGACCAACTGGACACCAAACCAAACCCTGTGTACCGAACATAACTTTGAGTTCGAATTTGCCAGCGAAAGCGGGTAGATACTTGATGTTACTGAGTGGTAAGAATCGGCGTAAATCGATCTTCAATGGTATTTTAACTTCATATATATCAGTTTCGGTAACAAGTTCTACGAACTCACCACAATGAGCTATATTAAATTTACGATTATATATATCTTTATGACGAACTTTAGAGTAGATATCGGATCGTTTAGAAGCTTCATTAGCACCACACGCTGTCAAGAATGACTCTTCTGGACCAAAGTTTTGAGTGTATATGGAGATACCGTTAGAGAGGATCTCATATTTTTCGACTGAATCCATAGCGTCTTTGAATCCAACCCATAATGTATTGAAATCATGACCATTTATTTTTTTCAGTGGACTGTTAATTGGATCACTCATGACTATTGTAATCTTCATCTGCGCTTTGATGAATCCGTTATAGATATCAGCTGTGTTATCACATGTCGGACTGATAATGAATGTCGTGAATGATCCAGCATGAATAGGTGCTGATGGACTGTACGAAGCTTGCGCATCGATAACGTACTTCTTATTAGTGTCTGACATGGCTATAGCATTATCGACTATATCGAAATAGCTAGCCACTTGAGTATTTACTTCGGCTGATGTCTTGTGAAAGACTTCGTTGTTGAATGTCATTTACTTGACAGAAAAATATGATGGTTTAAGTCGACGGATTCATACTTAACGTCGTATACGTGATCGAAATATGGGTTGTTCAATGACTGGTTCAGGTTCAGGTTCAACTGATTGTGGTTCAACTGGTTGTGGTGCAACTGGTTTCGATTCAACTGGTTCGGATTCAACTGACTCTGGAAACCCACTTTGTGGATTTTGCGTTGCAAACATTTCAGGTACATATCGACTACGAATACGCGATTTCGATAACTCTTTGTTGACGACATGTTTGATATACTGTTTCTGCTCTTTCTTGAATCTATCATTGCGGATCTCTTCACCGAGATTACGTAACTGTTCGAGTATTTCGAGATTAATCGTTGAATCTGGTCTAGTTGATGGTATAGTACTACTAGATGTTCGCGGTCTACGTTGTTTGATTACAGGTGGTGGTGTTGATTCAGTTTCAGACTCGACATCGTTAGTAACATCGACAGACTGTTTATCAACATCGACATCGACAGACTGTTTATCAACATCGTTATTGGTTTGATCTACTAATTTAGTCTCCCTCAACTTGACTATATATTTACCTTCTTTCTTGGTCGGAAACACTTCATATTCAGGATCTTCAATCCCTTGCAACCATCGTTGAATGATTTGATTTCGTTTCACTCCACGTACGTACTTAGAACTCATTTGATTTTAACAAAAATATCATCACAGACAATACTCACTTACGTTTGTTTTTACGAGTTTTGGATTTGCGTTTACTGGTTTTGATATATGGTACGGTTACGTCATGAGTATTAGTGTTATCGTGATATCGTGTTGGTAATGATCTCGGTCTAGTGACTTCGTTATACATAGTACCAGGTCCAGATACGATAACAGAATTACTCGATCTATACGCATTACTTCGTACTTTGCTTCCGCAAATTGTTCGATCTCTGCCACTCATTTATGATCCGTTAAATCCCCCGAAATGGAACGAATTTATGAGGTTTCTTTCGCGAATCAGCTGCAGCTTGTGCTGTTGATGATCCACCTTGTTTTAATTCGCCACGCGCGAACTGTTCACTGATCTTCACGAGCTTGTCTTTGACCGACCCCTTTGGCATGTGACTGAATATGTTTGCACCTGCTGATGTAATAGCACCTAACGTTGGATTGAATGCAGTAGCAAATGGTGTTATCGCATGTAACATAGTACCGATAGCTTTCGGATTATTCATAGCGAAGTTTTTAGCACCGATCAACCCCTTTTTGGTCGCATTCCATACTCTATGTACAGCGTTTTTAGCACCGATGAGCCCCTGATGGACATCACTTTTAAGTCTATTCCAACCACTTGTAACGAAACTCTTGAATCCCATGATTTATTAATCATAAAAACAAACCAATTTATTGTTCAAAGTGTGATTCGTTGGCAGTGATATTGATGATAAACCGATCATGTTGACCCTTATGATTTAGATATTCGATTGTCGTTGACTTGGTATCGAGATTGTTTGGAGTCTGTTGTAACATCGATGTGAAATCTTCTTTACTGAAACCGCTATAGCATATGATATCAGTGGCCAATCGTTTAACATTCAGATGAACGAATCGTAATGTTTGAACAGCTATGATACAAGTCAGATTGAAGTGTCTCGTTTTCGTTAGTAACCGACATAGTTCACTGTTACCGTTCTTCAGTAACGGGGATCCAGCAGCGTCATCTAATACGAGTAACGTGTTGAACGGATACGATGCGGTCTGATACTGAACTAACTTGGATGCTATATATGCTATTCGATCTTCGATTTCCATTAACGAGTGTTTCTGGATGATTCTAGCCATTTCTTCATTAGTTTCAACCATTTTGGATAGCACATGTTTGACCATCGCATAGTATTTGAGTTTACGTCGTAGATGTCGTTTAAGATATGGAAGTAGATTCTCTTCTTTGATGTAATCAATAGGGGTCTTCACATTCTTGGATAGTACTTCAGCTGTTTTATCGAGTTTACCAGACGTGGAACAGAATATGATCTTACTGTAATACGGTTTCGTGAATAGTCGTTCAGTTATCATGATGTGTCGCCAGATCCAAAACGATTTACCAGCTCCCATCTTACCGATTAGAAAGTAGATACCGTTTGACGAGAATGGATATTCAGGAGCGAGTGGTTTAATCAACGCCATTTCGATATCACGTTGATTCTTACGTAATGTGTCTTCGATTAGATCTTCAACTTTCTTGATTTGAGTCATTTATAGTAAGTTAAATGAACTTTCTTATTTGGTCGGGGATGGTATTTTGATTCATCCAGTATTGACGTTCCATTGTCGATAATTTAGTTGGATGACCTTCACGTAGATATTTCGATTTGATAGTATCTTTAACGGTTGAATCTTCATATGTTATCGTATATGTATCTCTCTTCTTGTTATAAGATCGAATCTCTTTAACGATACCGCGTTTACCATCTTTGATTGATGTCGCTAGTGGAACGTTATCGGATGACTTCACGAGTTTATATCCCGGTACAGTATCTACAGATCCATCGATAGATCGGATTAGAAACTGATTACCATCTTTGGAATCGACGACGTAAGACTCTTTAGATAGATTCGAACGACGTTTCGTTAATGGACTCTTATCAAGAACTACTCTAACTAGATCACCAGGTTTGAAATGATATGGATTAACTTGACGTTCCATCTTATCGATATACTCTAACTCATCTTCATCTGTTATCTCATTCGGAGATTTATAATTAAGAGATCGATGCGGCATATCGTTATAGGATTCTACTAATGATAGTATATCAGTATTTGGTTCATTAGCTTTCATATCACGAATGGTTCTCATGAATCTATTAATGATACCGAGTTTGTTATGATCGTTATCGGTCGTTGTTGTATATACAATATCATGTTCTCTCATGAAATCGAGTACGGATTTCGATAAGTATGATGCATCTTCATCTGATATGATAGACTTACACTCAGGTTCTGATTTGATGAACTCGGTTAATGATTTCAACACTTGTTTAGCACCTTTATTGATCATCTCATACGCATATGCTTTACGTGTGTTAACGTTAATGAACATCAAATAGTCTGGATCTCCAATGAACGTATCCATTTGAAACGCATGTTGAATCTTCGAATAGATATGCATGAACTTTGGTGGCGGAATATGTTGATCGTGAACGACTTTGTTTTGAAGATAGTCTTTAGCTTCATCATCCGTGAAACCATATCTATTAGCGATTCTCTTGAATTTCGATAACGTATTGGTTGGATACTTAGAATAAACTTCATCAATGGTCTTGAACTTGATTCGACTTTGCTTTGCAAAGGTTTCTATGAAACTCATTTATAGCGGATTAAGAGTATAACAGTTTACGGTTTTGTAAGAACACCATGTCCATTGTGAACACAACATTATCATTGATCGGTAATGGAATCTTAATCTCGTTTTTGTCGTAGAATTCAATCCAAAATGTTTCATCGCTATGGTTCAACTTATAATATTTGATCGGACAGAATGGTTCATTAGTTCTACCAACAAGATAATGATTCGATTGAGTTGCAAATGAAGCTACAACTTCACACTCCAAATCAGTTAATATGTTCTTCAATATCAGTTTATGATGATAATGATATAGTTTGTATATATTGTTTTTGAATGGATTATCAGATCCGATATTGAAGAAGCTAGCTGTATATGGATCGAATTTGATATTATAATATAATTGTTCTTTAATAGAATCTTCATCAATAGGTTCATTCCATTCTTCTTCTTCTTCTTCACCATCACCAATGTCAGGTTTAACAGGTTTTTCAGGTTCTTCATATGGAATTAATCGACCTTCATGATTTATTCTATGTTTAATAAAGTTGACACTGCGATGTCCGTCATAAAAGTTACTATACGCAGAACCAATATGTAAAACAGTATTGTTTGGTCTCGTGATCAATATATCGGATGATCCAAATAAATCAATTAAGTCTGAATCTTTTACTCGTAATTTCAATATATGTTGGTTATTTTCAAACACATCTTCGATGATAATGTCTTCGCTTTGTAAATAGAACGGTATATGTTCACCAATCAATTCATCACTCTTAGCTAACATCGATTCATAATCATCTTTAATATCTTCTAATTGTTTTAGCAAAGTAGTTCGTTCATCTGGAGTTATATCTCTATCCATGATCTTCTCTTTCAGATGATTATATAGATTATGATCATCAATAGCTTTTCGTATATGGTCGACAATATCGATCCAATTATCGTTTGACGTTACTTTGATACTTATTGGAATTTGATATACTCGTACATATTCATTCGGTAGATTATCCATAACAATTTCATGTATATCATCTGTTGATAACGTTTCACATATTTCTTTGTTAACTCGTGTAATCACATCTTTTAGTTTAGAATATGCATCATTATCAAATTTTCGAACGAACAGATCAAACTTAATCCAACCAGTTCTCCATTTGACAGACATATGACGAACACCGATTATTTTTTCACCGAGATTGGATGTTCTCCATTCAGCTGGATATTTAAAGTAGATTCTGTTGAAGTGTTCATCGTTATCGGTATAATATTTAGTGGTTCCGTAATCACCTTCAACTCTTAACGAATCAACTACAGAGTTATAAACCGTTTCGATTGGTAACGGAATGTGTTCATCTTCTGTGTTATCTCTTCTATAACTCATTTAAGTGAAACCAAAAATAAACATCATTTACTCTTCATCGTCAGCGAATTCATCACTTACTCTTTATCAGTTCGATCTTACTCATATTCGATACACGAGCTAACATAATACCACTAACATATAAAGAGTCATGTCTGGATTCATCCGTTACTAGATTGAACTTCAATGAATTACCAATCTCACTACCTTTAACTAATTGGACGATTTTCATGAGAGGATCGTATCGATAGACTTGACGTTCACTCGGACTGAAGAAGAAGATTCGTTTATGGAACGTATGACGATTATGAGATACTATTCGTTTGATATCAGCTGGCATGATATAGTCGGGAACGTTATCACATTCGAAATCAGCTGAATGGATATAGTAGTTAGTAGTCATTTGTAGTTAGCTAAAAAGTTAGTTCGGTAGGAGTTTGGCTATCGTTTACAAATGGCTATCATAAATGGTCCGAAAGGGGTGTATCCACTTACTACTAAGGATGGGTGGAGCACGTAGTGCGAAACCCTCCTTAGTATTTCTACTCTTCTATACATAAAAGAAAACAAGATACCAAACTATTTTTTTTCTATATTTAATTGGTTGATTGAATAGAAAAAGTATTATAATAACCATTTATCAATTGAAATAGCTATATATTTTTGCTGAATCCATACCAATGTTTTTATAAAATTTCCGAATAAATCCTTTTATTTACGAAATTAAATAATTTTAAAATTATAAGGTATTCCATATAAAATTTCATTACAAATATCTTTTTTATTTTCATATTGATTCAATAAAACTGTTTTTTGATGAGAGAAATTGGTTCACAATTTTTTGAAAGAAATTTTTTTTATTCAATTATTTGAGAAAATAGAAATTCGAAAAAAACTATCTAAACAAGAATATTCTTATTTAAAAAATTAATCTTAAATTAATTCTATTTTTTTAAATTAAGATTATACATGATAATCTTAATGGATAAAATAAAAAATGATTAAACGTTGATTTGATAAGAAATATATAAATTTTTTATATTTTAATGAAATATCAGATTTGCCATTAGCAAAAACTCATAGAATATTTTGAAAGATATTACAAAAAGTGGAAAAAAGTTGAGAAAAGCCAACTTTACCCTTAAACGATTAAAAAATTATTAAAAAAATTAGCAAAAAACATATGTGTACAAGGTGATCATTTCCCATGATTTTATATAATTATTATTGTTTTTAAATATAATATATATATTAATAAATATATATAATATAATAATAAAAAAGTATTCTTTTTATTTTAGGATAAAAGTAAATTTATATTTATTGTTATTTGAATTCAATATAATCGTATAATTTTAAAATGACGATTATTAATGATTATTTATTCACCATATAATATCGGTTATTTAATAAGGTGAATATTTAATCTTATATTAATCGTTATAACGGATTTCATTTTACTCAAGGTTAATTATTCACCTTTATATAATCAAAATAACGGATTTTTTTTTACTCGAGGTTAATTATTGACTATAATATTATCGAAATAACGACTTTTATTTTACTCGAGGCTAATTTTTAACCATCATTCTATCGTAATAACGACTTTTATTTTACTCAAGGCGAATTATTAACCATATATTTATCTGAAATATTATTTTTTTGAACTTTATTTATCTTCATATTTTCTGAAATATATATGATTAATATTTTTTATTAAATTAAAATAAGAATATAAAGATATATATATTTATATAATATATATTTAATTCTTAAAAACACCAAGATAATTAAATTTATTTATAAAAAATCAAAATTTTTAAGTATTTCTCTAAAAATACCGAATAATTATTTAATATTA
>JAPFFF010000529.1:0-20525 GCA_039105265.1 Tritrichomonas musculus | reverse complement strand
GGCTGAGTTGTTCCTTGGCTGAGTTGTTTCTTGGCTGAGTTGTTTCTTGGCTGAGTTGTTTCTTGGCTGAGTTGTTCCTTGGCTGAGTTGTTCCTTGGCTGAGTTGTTTCTTGGGTAAGTTGTTCCTTGGCTGAGTTGTTTCTTGGCTGAGTTGTTTCTTGGCTGAGTTGTTTCTTGGCTGAATTGTTCCTTGGCTGAGTTGTTTCTTGGCTGAGATGTTTCTTTGCTAAGTTGTTCCTTGGCTGAGTTGTTTCTTGGGTGAAGTTGTTCCTTGGCTGAGTTGTTTCTTGGCTGAGTTGTTCCTTGGCTGAGTTGTTTCTTGGCTGAGATGTTTCTTTGCTAAGTTGTTCCTTGGCTGAGTTGTTTCTTGGGTAAGTTGTTCCTTGGCTGAGTTGTTTCTTGGGTAAGTTGTTCCTTGGCTGAGTTGTTCCTTGGCTGAGTTGTTTCTTGGCTGAGATGTTTCTTTGCTAAGTTGTTCCTTGGCTGAGTTGTTTCTTGGGTAAGTTGTTCCTTGGCTGAGTTGTTTCTTGGCTGAGTTGTTCCTTGGCTGAGTTGTTCCTTGGCTGAGTTGTTTCTTGGCTGAGTTGTTTCTTTGCTAAGTTGTTCCTTGGCTGAGTTGTTTCTTGGGTGTTTCTTTGCTAAGTTGTTCCTTGGCTGAGTTGTTTCTTGGCTGAGTTGTTCCTTGGCTGAGTTGTTTCTTGGCTGAGATGTTTCTTTGCTAAGTTGTTCCTTGGCTGAGTTGTTCCTTGGCTGAGTTGTTTATTGGCTGAGATGTTTCTTTGCTAAGTTGTTCCTTGGCTGAGTTGTTTCTTGGGTAAGTTGTTCCTTGGCTGAGTTGTTTCTTGGGTAAGTTGTTCCTTGGCTGAGTTGTTTCTTGGCTGAGTTGTTTCTTGGCTGAGTTGTTCCTTGGCTGAGTTGTTTCTTGGCTGAGTTGTTTCTTGGCTGAATTGTTCCTTGGCTGAGTTGTTTCTTGGCTGAGATGTTTCTTTGCTAAGTTGTTTCTTGGCTGAGTTGTTTCTTGGGTAAGTTGTTCCTTGGCTGAGTTGTTTCTTGGCTGAATTGTTCCTTGGCTGAGTTGTTTCTTGGCTGAGATGTTTCTTTGCTAAGTTGTTCCTTGGCTGAGTTGTTTCTTGGGTAAGTTGTTCCTTGGCTGAGTTGTTTCTTGGGTAAGTTGTTCCTTGGCTGAGTTGTTCCTTGGCTGAGTTGTTTCTTGGCTGAGATGTTTCTTTGCTAAGTTGTTCCTTGGCTGAGTTGTTTCTTGGGTAAGTTGTTCCTTGGCTGAGTTGTTTCTTGGCTGAGTTGTTCCTTGGCTGAGTTGTTCCTTGGCTGAGTTGTTTCTTGGCTGAGATGTTTCTTTGCTAAGTTGTTCCTTGGCTGAGTTGTTTCTTGGGTAAGTTGTTCCTTGGCTGAGTTGTTTCTTGGCTGAGTTGTTTCTTGGCTGAGTTGTTTCTTGGCTGAATTGTTCCTTGGCTGAGTTGTTTCTTGGGTAAGTTGTTCCTTGGCTGAGTTGTTCCTTGGCTGAGTTGTTTCTTGGGTAAGTTGTTCCTTGGCTGAGTTGTTTCTTGGCTGAATTGTTCCTTGGCTGAGTTATTTCTTGGCTGAGATGTTTCTTTGCTAAGTTGTTCCTTGGCTGAGTTGTTCCTTGGCTGAGTTGTTTCTTGGCTGAGATGTTTCTTTGCTAAGTTGTTCCTTGGCTGAGTTGTTTCTTGGGTAAGTTGTTCCTTGGCTGAGTTGTTTCTTGGCTGAATTGTTCCTTGGCTGAGTTGTTTCTTGGCTGAATTGTTCCTTGGCTGAGTTGTTTCTTGGCTGAATTGTTCCTTGGCTGAATTGTTCCTTGGCTGAGTTGTTTCTTGGCTGAGTTGCTCCTTGGGTAAGTTGTTCCTTGGCTGAGTTGTTCCTTTACTGAGTTGTTTCTTGGCTGAATTGTTCCTTGGCTGAGTTGTTTCTTGGCTGAATTGTTCATTGGCTGAGTTGTTTCTTGGCTGAGTTGTTTCTTGGCTGAGTTGTTTCTTGGCTGAATTGTTCCTTGGCTGAGTTGTTTCTTGGCTGAATTGTTCCTTGGCTGAATTGTTCCTTGGCTGAATTGTTCCTTGGCTGAGTTGTTTCTTGGCTGAGTTGCTCCTTGGCTGAGTTGCTCCTTGGGTAAGTTGTTCCTTGGCTGAGTTGTTCCTTTGCTGAGTTGTTTCTTGGCTGAATTGTTCCTTGGCTGAATTGTTCCTTGGCTGAGTTGTTTCTTGGCTGAGTTGCTCCTTGGCTGAGTTGCTCCTTGGGTAAGTTGTTCCTTGGCTGAGTTGTTCCTTTGCTGAGTTGTTTCTTGGCTGAATTGTTCCTTGGCTGAGTTGTTTCTTGGCTGAATTGTTCATTGGCTGAGTTGTTCCTTGGCTGAGTTGCTCCTTGTCTGAGTTGCTCCTTGGGTAAGTTGTTCCTTTGCTGAGTTGTTCCTTGGCTGAGTTGTTTCTTGGCTGAGTTGCTCCTTGGCTGAGTTGCTCCTTGGGTAAGTTGTTTCTTGGCTGAGTTGTTCCTTTGCTGAGTTGTTTCTTGGCTGAATTGTTCCTTGGCTGAGTTGTTTCTTGGCTGAATTGTTCATTGGCTGAATTGTTCCTTGGCTGAGTTGTTTCTTGGCTGAGTTGCTCCTTGGCTGAGTTGCTCCTTGGGTAAGTTGTTCCTTGGCTGAGTTGTTCCTTTGCTGAGTTGTTTCTTGGCTGAATTGTTCCTTGGCTGAATTGTTCCTTGGCTGAGTTGTTTCTTGGCTGAGTTGCTCCTTGGCTGAGTTGCTCCTTGGGTAAGTTGTTCCTTGGCTGAGTTGTTCCTTTGCTGAGTTGTTTCTTGGCTGAATTGTTCCTTGGCTGAGTTGTTTCTTGGCTGAATTGTTCATTGGCTGAGTTGTTCCTTGGCTGAGTTGCTCCTTGTCTGAGTTGCTCCTTGGGTAAGTTGTTCCTTTGCTGAGTTGTTCCTTTGCTGAGTTGTTTCTTGGCTGAATTGTTCCTTGGCTGAGTTGTTTCTTGGCTGAGATGTTTCTTTGCTAAGTTGTTCCTTGGCTGAGTTGTTTCTTGGGTAAGTTGTTCCTTGGCTGAGTTGTTTCTTGGCTGAGTTGTTCCTTGGCTGAGTTGTTCCTTGGCTGAGTTGTTCCTTGGCTGAGTTGTTTCTTGGGTAAGTTGTTTCTTGGCTGAGTTGTTTCTTGGCTGAGTTGTTTCTTGGCTGAGTTGTTTCTTGGCTGAGTTGTCTCTTGGCTGAGTTGTTTCTTGGCTGAATTGTTCCTTGGCTGAGTTGTTTCTTGGCTGAGATGTTTCTTTGCTAAGTTGTTCCTTGGCTGAGTTGTTTCTTGGGTAAGTTGTTCCTTGGCTGAGTTGTTTCTTGGCTGAGTTGTTTCTTGGCTGAATTGTTCCTTGGCTGAGTTGTTTATTGGCTGAGATGTTTCTTTGCTAAGTTGTTCCTTGGCTGAGTTGTTTCTTGGGTAAGTTGTTCCTTGGCTGAGTTGTTTCTTGGGTAAGTTGTTCCTTGGCTGAGTTGTTCCTTGGCTGAGTTGTTTCTTGGCTGAGATGTTTCTTTGCTAAGTTGTTCCTTGGCTGAGTTGTTTCTTGGGTAAGTTGTTCCTTGGCTGAGTTGTTTCTTGGCTGAGTTGTTTCTTGGCTGAGTTGTTCCTTGGCTGAGTTGTTTCTTGGCTGAGTTGTTTCTTGGCTGAATTGTTCCTTGGCTGAATTGTTCCTTGGCTGAGTTGTTTCTTGGCTGAGATGTTTCTTTGCTAAGTTGTTCCTTGGCTGAGTTGTTTCTTGGGTAAGTTGTTCCTTGGCTGATTTGTTTCTTTGCTGAGTTGTTCCTTGGCTGAGTTGTTCCTTGGCTGAGTTGTTTCTTGGCTGAGATGTTTCTTTGCTAAGTTGTTCCTTGGCTGAGTTGTTTCTTGGGTAAGTTGTTCCTTGGCTGAGTTGTTTCTTGGCTGAGTTGTTTCTTGGCTGAGTTGTTTCTTGGCTGAATTGTTCCTTGGCTGAGTTGTTTCTTGGCTGAGATGTTTCTTTGCTAAGTTGTTCCTTGGCTGAGTTGTTTCTTGGGTAAGTTGTTCCTTGGCTGAGTTGTTTCTTGGCTGAGTTGTTTCTTGGCTGAATTGTTCCTTGGCTGAGTTGTTTATTGGCTGAGATGTTTCTTTGCTAAGTTGTTCCTTGGCTGAGTTGTTTCTTGGGTAAGTTGTTCCTTGGCTGAGTTGTTTCTTGGGTAAGTTGTTCCTTGGCTGAGTTGTTCCTTGGCTGAGTTGTTTCTTGGCTGAGATGTTTCTTTGCTAAGTTGTTCCTTGGCTGAGTTGTTTCTTGGGTAAGTTGTTCCTTGGCTGAGTTGTTTCTTGGCTGAGTTGTTTCTTGGCTGAATTGTTTCTTGGCTGAATTGTTCCTTGGCTGAGATGTTTCTTTGCTAAGTTGTTCCTTGGCTGAGTTGTTTCTTGGGTAAGTTGTTCCTTGGCTGAGTTGTTTCTTGGGTAAGTTGTTCCTTGGCTGAGTTGTTCCTTGGCTGAGTTGTTTCTTGGCTGAGATGTTTCTTTGCTAAGTTGTTCCTTGGCTGAGTTGTTTCTTGGGTAAGTTGTTCCTTTGCTGAGTTGTTCCTTTGCTGAGTTGTTTCTTGGCTGAATTGTTCCTTGGCTGAGTTGTTTATTGGCTGAGTTGCTCCTTGGCTAAGTTGTTTTTTGGCTGAGTTTCTTCTTGGGTAAGTTGTTCCTTGGATGAGTTGTTTTTTGGCTGAGTTACTCCTTGGCTGAGTTGTTCCCTGGCTGAGTTGTTCCTTGGCTGAGATTTTTCTTTGCTAAGTTGTTTTTTGGATGAGTTGCTTCTTGGGTAAGTTGTTCCTTTGCTGAGTTGTTTCTTGGCTGGATTGTTCCTTGGCTGAGTTGTTTCTTGGCTGAGTTGCTCCTTGGCTGAGTTGCTTCTTGGGTAAGTTGTTCCTTGGCTGAGTTGTTCCTTTGCTGAGTTGTTTCTTGGCTGAATTGTTCTTTGGCTGAGTTGTTCCTTTGCTGAGTTGTTTTTTGGCTGAGTTGCTCCTTGGCTAAGTTGATTTTTGGCTGAGTTGCTTCTTGGGTAAGTTGTTCCTTTGCTGAGTTGTTTCTTGGCTGAATTGTTCCTTGGCTGAGTTGTTTCTTGGCTGAGTTGCTCCTTGGCTGAGTTGCTCCTTGGGTAAGTTGTTCCTTGGCTGAGTTGTTTCTTGGCTGGATTGTTCCTTGGCTGAGTTGTTTCTTGGCTGAGTTGCTCCTTGGCTGAGTTGCTCCTTGGGTAAGTTGTTCCTTGGCTGAGTTGTTCCTTTGCTGAGTTGTTTCTTGGCTGAGTTGTTTTTTGGCTGAGTTGCTCCTTGGCTAAGTTGTTTTTTGGCTGAGTTTCTTCTTGGGTAAGTTGTTCCTTGGATGAGTTGTTTTTTGGCTGAGTTACTCCTTGCCTGAGTTGTTCCTTGGCTGAGTTGTTCCTTGCCTGAGTTGTTCCTTGGCTGAGTTGTTCCTTGGCTGAGTTGTTTCTTGGCTGAGTTGCTCCTTGGCTAAGTTGTTTTTTGGATGAGTTGCTTCTTGGGTAAGTTGTTCCTTTGCTGAGTTGTTTCTTGGCTGGATTGTTTCTTGGCTGAGTTGTTTCTTGGCTGAGTTGCTCCTTGGCTGAGTTGCTCCTTGGGTAAGTTGTTCCTTGGCTGAGTTGTTCCTTTGCTGAGTTGTTTCTTGGCTGAATTGTTCTTTGGCTGAGTTGTTCCTTGGCTGAGTTGTTCCTTGGCTAAGTTGTTTTTTGGCTGAGTTGCTCCTTGGCTAAGTTGATTTTTGGCTGAGTTGCTTCTTGGGTAAGTTGTTCCTTTGCTGAATTGTTTCTTGGCTGAGTTGTTCCTTGGCTGAGTTGCTCCTTGGCTGAGTTGCTCCTTGGGTAAGTTGTTCCTTTGCTGAGTTGTTTCTTGGCTGAATTGTTCCTTGGCTGAGTTGTTTCTTGGCTGAGTTGCTCCTTGGCTGAGTTGCTCCTTGGGTAAGTTGTTCCTTGGCTGAGTTGTTCCTTTGCTGAGTTGTTTCTTGGCTGAATTGTTCTTTGGCTGAGTTGTTCCTTGGCTGAGTTGTTCCTTGGCTAAGTTGTTCCTTGGCTGAGTTGTTCCTTTGCTGAGTTGTTTCTTGGCTGAGTTGCTCCTTGGCTAAGTTGATTTTTGGCTGAGTTGCTTCTTGGGTAAGTTGTTCCTTTGCTGAGTTGTTTCTTGGCTGAATTGTTCCTTGGCTGAGTTGTTTCTTGGCTGAGTTGCTCCTTGGCTGAGTTGCTTCTTGGGTAAGTTGTTCCTTTGCTGAGTTGTTTCTTGGCTGGATTGTTCCTTGGCTCAGTTGTTTCTTGGATGAGTTGCTCCTTGGCTGAGTTGCTCCTTGGGTAAGTTGTTCCTTGGCTGAGTTGTTCCTTTGCTGAGTTGTTTCTTGGCTGAATTGTTCTTTGGCTGAGTTGTTCCTTGGCTGAGTTGTTCCTTGGCTAAGTTGTTCCTTGGCTGAGTTGTTCCTTGGCTGAGTTGTTTCTTGGCTGAGTTGCTCCTTGGCTAAGTTGTTTTTTGGATGAGTTGCTCCTTGGCTAAGTTGTTTTTTGGCTGAGTTGCTTCTTGGGTAAGTTGTTCCTTTGCTGAGTTGTTTCTTGGCTGAATTGTTCCTTGGCTGAGTTGTTTCTTGGCTGAGTTGCTCCTTGGCTGAGTTGCTCCTTGGGTAAGTTGTTCCTTGGCTGAGTTGTTCCTTTGCTGAGTTGTTTCTTGGCTGAATTGTTCCTTGGCTGAGTTGTTTCTTGGCTGAGATGTTTCTTTGCTAAGTTGTTCCTTGGCTGAGTTGTTTCTTGGGTAAGTTGTTCCTTGGCTGAGTTGTTTCTTGGCTGAGTTGTTTCTTGGCTGAATTGTTCCTTGGCTGAGTTGTTTCTTGGCTGAGATGTTTCTTTGCTAAGTTGTTCCTTGGCTGAGTTGTTTCTTGGGTAAGTTGTTCCTTGGCTGAGTTGTTTCTTGGGTAAGTTGTTCCTTGGCTGAGTTGTTCCTTGGCTGAGTTGTTTCTTGGCTGAGATGTTTCTTTGCTAAGTTGTTCCTTGGCTGAGTTGTTTCTTGGGTAAGTTGTTCCTTGGCTGAGTTGTTTCTTGGCTGAGTTGTTTCTTGGCTGAGTTGTTCCTTGGCTGAGTTGTTTCTTGGCTGAGTTGTTTCTTGGCTGAATTGTTCCTTGGCTGAATTGTTCCTTGGCTGAGTTGTTTCTTGGCTGAGATGTTTCTTTGCTAAGTTGTTCCTTGGCTGAGTTGTTTCTTGGGTAAGTTGTTCCTTGGCTGATTTGTTTCTTTGCTGAGTTGTTCCTTGGCTGAGTTGTTCCTTGGCTGAGTTGTTTCTTGGCTGAGATGTTTCTTTGCTAAGTTGTTCCTTGGCTGAGTTGTTTCTTGGGTAAGTTGTTCCTTGGCTGAGTTGTTTCTTGGCTGAGTTGTTTCTTGGCTGAGTTGTTTCTTGGCTGAATTGTTCCTTGGCTGAGTTGTTTCTTGGCTGAGATGTTTCTTTGCTAAGTTGTTCCTTGGCTGAGTTGTTTCTTGGGTAAGTTGTTCCTTGGCTGAGTTGTTTCTTGGCTGAGTTGTTTCTTGGCTGAATTGTTCCTTGGCTGAGTTGTTTCTTGGCTGAGATGTTTCTTTGCTAAGTTGTTCCTTGGCTGAGTTGTTTCTTGGGTAAGTTGTTCCTTGGCTGAGTTGTTTCTTGGCTGAATTGTTCCTTGGCTGAGTTGTTTCTTGGCTGAATTGTTCCTTGGCTGAGTTGTTTCTTGGCTGAGTTGTTTCTTGGCTGAATTGTTCCTTGGCTGAGTTGTTTCTTGGCTGAATTGTTCCTTGGCTGAGTTGTTTCTTGGCTGAATTGCTCCTTGACTGAGTTGCTCCTTGGGTAAGTTGTTCCTTGGCTGAGTTGTTCCTTTGCTGAGTTTTTTCTTGGCTGAATTGTTCCTTGGCTGAGTTGTTTCTTGGCTGAATTGTTCCTTGGCTGAGTTGTTTCTTGGCTGAGATGTTTCTTTGCTAAGTTGTTTTTGGCTGAGTTGCTTCTTGGCTGAGTTGCTCCTTGTCTGAGTTGCTCCTTGGGTAAGTTGTTCCTTTGCTGAGTTGTTCCTTTGCTGAGTTGTTTCTTGGCTGAATTGTTCCTTGGCTGAGTTGTTTTTTGGCTGAGTTGCTCCTTGGCTAAGTTGTTTTTTGGCTGAGTTTCTTCTTGGGTAAGTTGTTCCTTGGATGAGTTGTTTTTTGGCTGAGTTACTCCTTGGCTGAGTTGTTCCCTGGCTGAGTTGTTCCTTGGCTGAGATTTTTCTTTGCTAAGTTGTTTTTTGGATGAGTTGCTTCTTGGGTAAGTTGTTCCTTTGCTGAGTTGTTTCTTGGCTGGATTGTTCCTTGGCTGAGTTGTTTCTTGGCTGAGTTGCTCCTTGGCTGAGTTGCTTCTTGGGTAAGTTGTTCCTTGGCTGAGTTGTTCCTTTGCTGAGTTGTTTCTTGGCTGAATTGTTCTTTGGCTGAGTTGTTCCTTTGCTGAGTTGTTTTTTGGCTGAGTTGCTCCTTGGCTAAGTTGATTTTTGGCTGAGTTGCTTCTTGGGTAAGTTGTTCCTTTGCTGAGTTGTTTCTTGGCTGAATTGTTCCTTGGCTGAGTTGTTTCTTGGCTGAGTTGCTCCTTGGCTGAGTTGCTCCTTGGGTAAGTTGTTCCTTGGCTGAGTTGTTTCTTGGCTGGATTGTTCCTTGGCTGAGTTGTTTCTTGGCTGAGTTGCTCCTTGGCTGAGTTGCTCCTTGGGTAAGTTGTTCCTTGGCTGAGTTGTTCCTTTGCTGAGTTGTTTCTTGGCTGAGTTGTTTTTTGGCTGAGTTGCTCCTTGGCTAAGTTGTTTTTTGGCTGAGTTTCTTCTTGGGTAAGTTGTTCCTTGGATGAGTTGTTTTTTGGCTGAGTTACTCCTTGCCTGAGTTGTTCCTTGGCTGAGTTGTTCCTTGCCTGAGTTGTTCCTTGGCTGAGTTGTTCCTTGGCTGAGTTGTTTCTTGGCTGAGTTGCTCCTTGGCTAAGTTGTTTTTTGGATGAGTTGCTTCTTGGGTAAGTTGTTCCTTTGCTGAGTTGTTTCTTGGCTGGATTGTTTCTTGGCTGAGTTGTTTCTTGGCTGAGTTGCTCCTTGGCTGAGTTGCTCCTTGGGTAAGTTGTTCCTTGGCTGAGTTGTTCCTTTGCTGAGTTGTTTCTTGGCTGAATTGTTCTTTGGCTGAGTTGTTCCTTGGCTGAGTTGTTCCTTGGCTAAGTTGTTTTTTGGCTGAGTTGCTCCTTGGCTAAGTTGATTTTTGGCTGAGTTGCTTCTTGGGTAAGTTGTTCCTTTGCTGAATTGTTTCTTGGCTGAGTTGTTCCTTGGCTGAGTTGCTCCTTGGCTGAGTTGCTCCTTGGGTAAGTTGTTCCTTTGCTGAGTTGTTTCTTGGCTGGATTGTTCCTTGGCTGAGTTGTTTCTTGGCTGAGTTGCTCCTTGGCTGAGTTGCTCCTTGGGTAAGTTGTTCCTTGGCTGAGTTGTTCCTTTGCTGAGTTGTTTCTTGGCTGAATTGTTCTTTGGCTGAGTTGTTCCTTGGCTGAGTTGTTCCTTGGCTAAGTTGTTCCTTGGCTGAGTTGTTCCTTTGCTGAGTTGTTTCTTGGCTGAGTTGCTCCTTGGCTAAGTTGATTTTTGGCTGAGTTGCTTCTTGGGTAAGTTGTTCCTTTGCTGAGTTGTTTCTTGGCTGAATTGTTCCTTGGCTGAGTTGTTTCTTGGCTGAGTTGCTCCTTGGCTGAGTTGCTTCTTGGGTAAGTTGTTCCTTTGCTGAGTTGTTTCTTGGCTGGATTGTTCCTTGGCTCAGTTGTTTCTTGGCTGAGTTGCTCCTTGGCTGAGTTGCTCCTTGGGTAAGTTGTTCCTTGGCTGAGTTGTTCCTTTGCTGAGTTGTTTCTTGGCTGAATTGTTCTTTGGCTGAGTTGTTCCTTGGCTGAGTTGTTCCTTGGCTAAGTTGTTCCTTGGCTGGATTGTTCCTTGCCTGAGTTGTTTCTTGGCTGAGTTGTTTCTTGGGTAAGTTGTTCCTTGGCTGAGTTGTTTCTTGGCTGAGTTGCTCCTTGGCTGAGTTGCTCCTTGGGTAAGTTGTTCCTTGGCTGAGTTGTTTCTTGGCTGAATTGTTCCTTGGCTGAGTTGTTTTTTGGCTGAGTTGCTCCTTGGCTAAGTTGTTTTTTGGCTGAGTTTCTTCTTGGGTAAGTTGTTCCTTGGATGAGTTGTTTCTTGGCTGAGTTACTCCTTGCCTGAGTTGTTCCTTGGCTGAGTTGTTCCTTGGCTGAGTTGTTCCTTGGCTGAGTTGTTCCTTGGCTGAGTTGTTTCTTGGCTGAGATGTTTCTTTGCTAAGTTGTTCCTTGGCTGAGTTGTTTCTTGGGTAAGTTGTTCCTTGGCTGAGTTGTTTCTTGGCTGAGTTGTTTCTTGGCTGAATTGTTCCTTGGCTGAGTTGTTTCTTGGCTGAGATGTTTCTTTGCTAAGTTGTTCCTTGGCTGAGTTGTTTCTTGGGTAAGTTGTTCCTTGGCTGAGTTGTTTCTTGGGTAAGTTGTTCCTTGGCTGAGTTGTTTCTTGGCTGAGATGTTTCTTTGCTAAGTTGTTCCTTGGCTGAGTTGTTTCTTGGGTAAGTTGTTCCTTGGCTGAGTTGTTTCTTGGCTGAGTTGTTTCTTGGCTGAGTTGTTCCTTGGCTGAGTTGTTTCTTGGCTGAGTTGTTTCTTGGCTGAATTGTTCCTTGGCTGAATTGTTCCTTGGCTGAGTTGTTTCTTGGCTGAGATGTTTCTTTGCTAAGTTGTTCCTTGGCTGAGTTGTTTCTTGGGTAAGTTGTTCCTTGGCTGATTTGTTTCTTTGCTGAGTTGTTCCTTGGCTGAGTTGTTCCTTGGCTGAGTTGTTTCTTGGCTGAGATGTTTCTTTGCTAAGTTGTTCCTTGGCTGAGTTGTTTCTTGGGTAAGTTGTTCCTTGGCTGAGTTGTTTCTTGGCTGAGTTGTTTCTTGGCTGAGTTGTTTCTTGGCTGAATTGTTCCTTGGCTGAGTTGTTTCTTGGCTGAGATGTTTCTTTGCTAAGTTGTTCCTTGGCTGAGTTGTTTCTTGGGTAAGTTGTTCCTTGGCTGAGTTGTTTCTTGGCTGAGTTGTTTCTTGGCTGAATTGTTCCTTGGCTGAGTTGTTTCTTGGCTGAGATGTTTCTTTGCTAAGTTGTTCCTTGGCTGAGTTGTTTCTTGGGTAAGTTGTTCCTTGGCTGAGTTGTTTCTTGGCTGAATTGTTCCTTGGCTGAGTTGTTTCTTGGCTGAATTGTTCCTTGGCTGAGTTGTTTCTTGGCTGAGTTGTTTCTTGGCTGAATTGTTCCTTGGCTGAGTTGTTTCTTGGCTGAATTGTTCCTTGGCTGAGTTGTTTCTTGGCTGAATTGCTCCTTGACTGAGTTGCTCCTTGGGTAAGTTGTTCCTTGGCTGAGTTGTTCCTTTGCTGAGTTTTTTCTTCGCTGAATTGTTCCTTGGCTGAGTTGTTTCTTGGCTGAATTGTTCCTTGGCTGAGTTGTTTCTTGGCTGAGATGTTTCTTTGCTAAGTTGTTTTTGGCTGAGTTGCTTCTTGGCTGAGTTGCTCCTTGTCTGAGTTGCTCCTTGGGTAAGTTGTTCCTTTGCTGAGTTGTTCCTTTGCTGAGTTGTTTCTTGGCTGAATTGTTCCTTGGCTGAGTTGTTTATTGGCTGAGTTTCTTCTTGGGTAAGTTGTTCCTTGGATGAGTTGTTTTTTGGCTGAGTTACTCCTTGGCTGAGTTGTTCCCTGGCTGAGTTGTTCCTTGGCTGAGATTTTTCTTTGCTAAGTTGTTTTTTGGATGAGTTGCTTCTTGGGTAAGTTGTTCCTTTGCTGAGTTGTTTCTTGGCTGGATTGTTCCTTGGCTGAGTTGTTTCTTGGCTGAGTTGCTCCTTGGCTGAGTTGCTTCTTGGGTAAGTTGTTCCTTGGCTGAGTTGTTCCTTTGCTGAGTTGTTTCTTGGCTGAATTGTTCTTTGGCTGAGTTGTTCCTTTGCTAAGTTGATTTTTGGCTGAGTTGCTTCTTGGGTAAGTTGTTCCTTTGCTGAGTTGTTTCTTGGCTGAATTGTTCCTTGGCTGAGTTGTTTCTTGGCTGAGTTGCTCCTTGGCTGAGTTGCTCCTTGGGTAAGTTGTTCCTTGGCTGAGTTGTTTCTTGGCTGGATTGTTCCTTGGCTGAGTTGTTTCTTGGCTGAGTTGCTCCTTGGCTGAGTTGCTCCTTGGGTAAGTTGTTCCTTGGCTGAGTTGTTCCTTTGCTGAGTTGTTTCTTGGCTGAGTTGTTTTTTGGCTGAGTTGCTCCTTGGCTAAGTTGTTTTTTGGCTGAGTTTCTTCTTGGGTAAGTTGTTCCTTGGATGAGTTGTTTTTTGGCTGAGTTACTCCTTGCCTGAGTTGTTCCTTGGCTGAGTTGTTCCTTGCCTGAGTTGTTCCTTGGCTGAGTTGTTCCTTGGCTGAGTTGTTTCTTGGCTGAGTTGCTCCTTGGCTAAGTTGTTTTTTGGATGAGTTGCTTCTTGGGTAAGTTGTTCCTTTGCTGAGTTGTTTCTTGGCTGGATTGTTTCTTGGCTGAGTTGTTTCTTGGCTGAGTTGCTCCTTGGCTGAGTTGCTCCTTGGGTAAGTTGTTCCTTGGCTGAGTTGTTCCTTTGCTGAGTTGTTTCTTGGCTGAATTGTTCTTTGGCTGAGTTGTTCCTTGGCTGAGTTGTTCCTTGGCTAAGTTGTTTTTTGGCTGAGTTGCTCCTTGGCTAAGTTGATTTTTGGCTGAGTTGCTTCTTGGGTAAGTTGTTCCTTTGCTGAATTGTTTCTTGGCTGAGTTGTTCCTTGGCTGAGTTGCTCCTTGGCTGAGTTGCTCCTTGGGTAAGTTGTTCCTTTGCTGAGTTGTTTCTTGGCTGAATTGTTCCTTGGCTGAGTTGTTTCTTGGCTGAGTTGCTCCTTGGCTGAGTTGCTCCTTGGGTAAGTTGTTCCTTGGCTGAGTTGTTCCTTTGCTGAGTTGTTTCTTGGGTGAATTGTTCTTTGGCTGAGTTGTTCCTTGGCTGAGTTGTTCCTTGGCTAAGTTGTTCCTTGGCTGAGTTGTTCCTTTGCTGAGTTGTTTCTTGGCTGAGTTGCTCCTTGGCTAAGTTGATTTTTGGCTGAGTTGCTTCTTGGGTAAGTTGTTCCTTTGCTGAGTTGTTTCTTGGCTGAATTGTTCCTTGGCTGAGTTGTTTCTTGGCTGAGTTGCTCCTTGGCTGAGTTGCTTCTTGGGTAAGTTGTTCCTTTGCTGAGTTGTTTCTTGGCTGGATTGTTCCTTGGCTCAGTTGTTTCTTGGCTGAGTTGCTCCTTGGCTGAGTTGCTCCTTGGGTAAGTTGTTCCTTGGCTGAGTTGTTCCTTTGCTGAGTTGTTTCTTGGCTGAATTGTTCTTTGGCTGAGTTGTTCCTTGGCTGAGTTGTTCCTTGGCTAAGTTGTTCCTTGGCTGAGTTGTTCCTTTGCTGAGTTGTTTCTTGGCTGAGTTGCTCCTTGGCTAAGTTGTTTTTTGGCTGAGTTGCTCCTTGGCTAAGTTGTTTTTTGGCTGAGTTGCTTCTTGGGTAAGTTGTTCCTTTGCTGAGTTGTTTCTTGGCTGAATTGTTCCTTGGCTGAGTTGTTTCTTGGCTGAGTTGCTCCTTGGCTGAGTTGCTCCTTGGGTAAGTTGTTCCTTGGCTGAGTTGTTCCTTTGCTGAGTTGTTTCTTGGCTGAATTGTTCCTTGGCTGAGTTGTTTCTTGGCTGAATTGTTCCTTGGCTGAGTTGTTTTTTGGCTGAGTTGCTCCTTGGCTAAGTTGTTTTTTGGCTGAGTTTCTTCTTGGGTAAGTTGTTCCTTGGATGAGTTGTTTTTTGGCTGAGTTACTCCTTGCCTGAGTTGTTCCTTGGCTGAGTTGTTCCTTGGCTGAGTTGTTCCTTGGCTGAGTTGTTTCTTGGCTGAGTTGCTCCTTGGCTAAGTTGTTTTTTGGATGAGTTGTTCCTTGGCTGAGTTGTTTCTTGGCTGAGATGTTTCTTTGCTAAGTTGTTCCTTGGCTGAGTTGTTTCTTGGGTAAGTTGTTCCTTGGCTGAGTTGTTTCTTGGCTGAGTTGTTTCTTGGCTGAGTTGTTCCTTGGCTGAGTTGTTTCTTGGCTGAGTTGTTTCTTGGCTGAATTGTTCCTTGGCTGAATTGTTCCTTGGCTGAGTTGTTTCTTGGCTGAGATGTTTCTTTGCTAAGTTGTTCCTTGGCTGAGTTGTTTCTTGGGTAAGTTGTTCCTTGGCTGATTTGTTTCTTTGCTGAGTTGTTCCTTGGCTGAGTTGTTCCTTGGCTGAGTTGTTTCTTGGCTGAGATGTTTCTTTGCTAAGTTGTTCCTTGGCTGAGTTGTTTCTTGGGTAAGTTGTTCCTTGGCTGAGTTGTTTCTTGGCTGAGTTGTTTCTTGGCTGAGTTGTTTCTTGGCTGAATTGTTCCTTGGCTGAGTTGTTTCTTGGCTGAGATGTTTCTTGGGTAAGTTGTTCCTTGGCTGAGTTGTTTCTTGGGTAAGTTGTTCCTTGGCTGAGTTGTTTCTTGGCTGAGTTGTTTCTTGGCTGAATTGTTCCTTGGCTGAGTTGTTTCTTGGCTGAGATGTTTCTTTGCTAAGTTGTTCCTTGGCTGAGTTGTTTCTTGGGTAAGTTGTTCCTTGGCTGAGTTGTTTCTTGGCTGAATTGTTCCTTGGCTGAGTTGTTTCTTGGCTGAATTGTTCCTTGGCTGAGTTGTTTCTTGGCTGAGTTGTTTCTTGGCTGAATTGTTCCTTGGCTGAGTTGTTTCTTGGCTGAATTGTTCCTTGGCTGAGTTGTTTCTTGGCTGAATTGCTCCTTGACTGAGTTGCTCCTTGGGTAAGTTGTTCCTTGGCTGAGTTGTTCCTTTGCTGAGTTTTTTCTTCGCTGAATTGTTCCTTGGCTGAGTTGTTTCTTGGCTGAATTGTTCCTTGGCTGAGTTGTTTCTTGGCTGAGATGTTTCTTTGCTAAGTTGTTTTTGGCTGAGTTGCTTCTTGGCTGAGTTGCTCCTTGTCTGAGTTGCTCCTTGGGTAAGTTGTTCCTTTGCTGAGTTGTTCCTTTGCTGAGTTGTTTCTTGGCTGAATTGTTCCTTGGCTGAGTTGTTTTTTGGCTGAGTTGCTCCTTGGCTAAGTTGTTTTTTGGCTGAGTTTCTTCTTGGGTAAGTTGTTCCTTGGATGAGTTGTTTTTTGGCTGAGTTACTCCTTGGCTGAGTTGTTCCCTGGCTGAGTTGTTCCTTGGCTGAGATTTTTCTTTGCTAAGTTGTTTTTTGGATGAGTTGCTTCTTGGGTAAGTTGTTCCTTTGCTGAGTTGTTTCTTGGCTGGATTGTTCCTTGGCTGAGTTGTTTCTTGGCTGAGTTGCTCCTTGGCTGAGTTGCTTCTTGGGTAAGTTGTTCCTTGGCTGAGTTGTTCCTTTGCTGAGTTGTTTCTTGGCTGAATTGTTCTTTGGCTGAGTTGTTCCTTTGCTGAGTTGTTTTTTGGCTGAGTTGCTCCTTGGCTAAGTTGATTTTTGGCTGAGTTGCTTCTTGGGTAAGTTGTTCCTTTGCTGAGTTGTTTCTTGGCTGAATTGTTCCTTGGCTGAGTTGTTTCTTGGCTGAGTTGCTCCTTGGCTGAGTTGCTCCTTGGGTAAGTTGTTCCTTGGCTGAGTTGTTTCTTGGCTGGATTGTTCCTTGGCTGAGTTGTTTCTTGGCTGAGTTGCTCCTTGGCTGAGTTGCTCCTTGGGTAAGTTGTTCCTTGGCTGAGTTGTTCCTTTGCTGAGTTGTTTCTTGGCTGAGTTGTTTTTTGGCTGAGTTGCTCCTTGGCTAAGTTGTTTTTTGGCTGAGTTTCTTCTTGGGTAAGTTGTTCCTTGGATGAGTTGTTTTTTGGCTGAGTTACTCCTTGCCTGAGTTGTTCCTTGGCTGAGTTGTTCCTTGCCTGAGTTGTTCCTTGGCTGAGTTGTTCCTTGGCTGAGTTGTTTCTTGGCTGAGTTGCTCCTTGGCTAAGTTGTTTTTTGGATGAGTTGCTTCTTGGGTAAGTTGTTCCTTTGCTGAGTTGTTTCTTGGCTGGATTGTTTCTTGGCTGAGTTGTTTCTTGGCTGAGTTGCTCCTTGGCTGAGTTGCTCCTTGGGTAAGTTGTTCCTTGGCTGAGTTGTTCCTTTGCTGAGTTGTTTCTTGGCTGAATTGTTCTTTGGCTGAGTTGTTCCTTGGCTGAGTTGTTCCTTGGCTAAGTTGTTTTTTGGCTGAGTTGCTCCTTGGCTAAGTTGATTTTTGGCTGAGTTGCTTCTTGGGTAAGTTGTTCCTTTGCTGAATTGTTTCTTGGCTGAGTTGTTCCTTGGCTGAGTTGCTCCTTGGCTGAGTTGCTCCTTGGGTAAGTTGTTCCTTTGCTGAGTTGTTTCTTGGCTGGATTGTTCCTTGGCTCAGTTGTTTCTTGGCTGAGTTGCTCCTTGGCTGAGTTGCTCCTTGGGTAAGTTGTTCCTTGGCTGAGTTGTTCCTTTGCTGAGTTGTTTCTTGGCTGAATTGTTCTTTGGCTGAGTTGTTCCTTGGCTGAGTTGTTCCTTGGCTAAGTTGTTCCTTGGCTGAGTTGTTCCTTTGCTGAGTTGTTCCTTGGCTGAGTTGCTCCTTGGCTAAGTTGATTTTTGGCTGAGTTGCTTCTTGGGTAAGTTGTTCCTTTGCTGAGTTGTTTCTTGGCTGAATTGTTCCTTGGCTGAGTTGTTTCTTGGCTGAGTTGCTCCTTGGCTGAGTTGCTTCTTGGGTAAGTTGTTCCTTTGCTGAGTTGTTTCTTGGCTGGATTGTTCCTTGGCTCAGTTGTTTCTTGGCTGAGTTGCTCCTTGGCTGAGTTGCTCCTTGGGTAAGTTGTTCCTTGGCTGAGTTGTTCCTTTGCTGAGTTGTTTCTTGGCTGAATTGTTCTTTGGCTGAGTTGTTCCTTGGCTGAGTTGTTCCTTGGCTAAGTTGTTCCTTGGCTGGATTGTTCCTTGCCTGAGTTGTTTCTTGGCTGAGTTGTTTCTTGGGTAAGTTGTTCCTTGGCTGAGTTGTTTCTTGGCTGAGTTGCTCCTTGGCTGAGTTGCTCCTTGGGTAAGTTGTTCCTTGGCTGAGTTGTTTCTTGGCTGAATTGTTCCTTGGCTGAGTTGTTTTTTGGCTGAGTTGCTCCTTGGCTAAGTTGTTTTTTGGCTGAGTTTCTTCTTGGGTAAGTTGTTCCTTGGATGAGTTGTTTTTTGGCTGAGTTACTCCTTGCCTGAGTTGTTCCTTGGCTGAGTTGTTCCTTGCCTGAGTTGTTCCTTGGCTGAGTTGTTCCTTGGCTGAGTTGTTTCTTGGCTGAGTTGCTCCTTGGCTAAGTTGTTTTTTGGATGAGTTGCTTCTTGGGTAAGTTGTTCCTTTGCTGAGTTGTTTCTTGGCTGGATTGTTTCTTGGCTGAGTTGTTTCTTGGCTGAGTTGCTCCTTGGCTGAGTTGCTCCTTGGGTAAGTTGTTCCTTGGCTGAGTTGTTCCTTTGCTGAGTTGTTTCTTGGCTGAATTGTTCTTTGGCTGAGTTGTTCCTTGGCTGAGTTGTTCCTTGGCTAAGTTGTTTTTTGGCTGAGTTGCTCCTTGGCTAAGTTGATTTTTGGCTGAGTTGCTTCTTGGGTAAGTTGTTCCTTTGCTGAATTGTTTCTTGGCTGAGTTGTTCCTTGGCTGAGTTGCTCCTTGGCTGAGTTGCTCCTTGGGTAAGTTGTTCCTTTGCTGAGTTGTTTCTTGGCTGAATTGTTCCTTGGCTGAGTTGTTTCTTGGCTGAGTTGCTCCTTGGCTGAGTTGCTCCTTGGGTAAGTTGTTCCTTGGCTGAGTTGTTCCTTTGCTGAGTTGTTTCTTGGGTGAATTGTTCTTTGGCTGAGTTGTTCCTTGGCTGAGTTGTTCCTTGGCTAAGTTGTTCCTTGGCTGAGTTGTTCCTTTGCTGAGTTGTTTCTTGGCTGAGTTGCTCCTTGGCTAAGTTGATTTTTGGCTGAGTTGCTTCTTGGGTAAGTTGTTCCTTTGCTGAGTTGTTTCTTGGCTGAATTGTTCCTTGGCTGAGTTGTTTCTTGGCTGAGTTGCTCCTTGGCTGAGTTGCTTCTTGGGTAAGTTGTTCCTTTGCTGAGTTGTTTCTTGGCTGGATTGTTCCTTGGCTCAGTTGTTTCTTGGCTGAGTTGCTCCTTGGCTGAGTTGCTCCTTGGGTAAGTTGTTCCTTGGCTGAGTTGTTCCTTTGCTGAGTTGTTTCTTGGCTGAATTGTTCTTTGGCTGAGTTGTTCCTTGGCTGAGTTGTTCCTTGGCTAAGTTGTTCCTTGGCTGAGTTGTTCCTTTGCTGAGTTGTTTCTTGGCTGAGTTGCTCCTTGGCTAAGTTGTTTTTTGGCTGAGTTGCTCCTTGGCTAAGTTGTTTTTTGGCTGAGTTGCTTCTTGGGTAAGTTGTTCCTTTGCTGAGTTGTTTCTTGGCTGAATTGTTCCTTGGCTGAGTTGTTTCTTGGCTGAGTTGCTCCTTGGCTGAGTTGCTCCTTGGGTAAGTTGTTCCTTGGCTGAGTTGTTCCTTTGCTGAGTTGTTTCTTGGCTGAATTGTTCCTTGGCTGAGTTGTTTCTTGGCTGAATTGTTCCTTGGCTGAGTTGTTTTTTGGCTGAGTTGCTCCTTGGCTAAGTTGTTTTTTGGCTGAGTTTCTTCTTGGGTAAGTTGTTCCTTGGATGAGTTGTTTTTTGGCTGAGTTACTCCTTGCCTGAGTTGTTCCTTGGCTGAGTTGTTCCTTGGCTGAGTTGTTCCTTGGCTGAGTTGTTTCTTGGCTGAGTTGCTCCTTGGCTAAGTTGTTTTTTGGATGAGTTGTTCCTTGGCTGAGTTGTTTCTTGGCTGAGATGTTTCTTTGCTAAGTTGTTCCTTGGCTGAGTTGTTTCTTGGGTAAGTTGTTCCTTGGCTGAGTTGTTTCTTGGCTGAGTTGTTTCTTGGCTGAGTTGTTCCTTGGCTGAGTTGTTTCTTGGCTGAGTTGTTTCTTGGCTGAATTGTTCCTTGGCTGAATTGTTCCTTGGCTGAGTTGTTTCTTGGCTGAGATGTTTCTTTGCTAAGTTGTTCCTTGGCTGAGTTGTTTCTTGGGTAAGTTGTTCCTTGGCTGATTTGTTTCTTTGCTGAGTTGTTCCTTGGCTGAGTTGTTCCTTGGCTGAGTTGTTTCTTGGCTGAGATGTTTCTTTGCTAAGTTGTTCCTTGGCTGAGTTGTTTCTTGGGTAAGTTGTTCCTTGGCTGAGTTGTTTCTTGGCTGAGTTGTTTCTTGGCTGAGTTGTTTCTTGGCTGAATTGTTCCTTGGCTGAGTTGTTTCTTGGCTGAGATGTTTCTTGGGTAAGTTGTTCCTTGGCTGAGTTGTTTCTTGGGTAAGTTGTTCCTTGGCTGAGTTGTTTCTTGGCTGAGTTGTTTCTTGGCTGAATTGTTCCTTGGCTGAGTTGTTTCTTGGCTGAGATGTTTCTTTGCTAAGTTGTTCCTTGGCTGAGTTGTTTCTTGGGTAAGTTGTTCCTTGGCTGAGTTGTTTCTTGGCTGAATTGTTCCTTGGCTGAGTTGTTTCTTGGCTGAATTGTTCCTTGGCTGAGTTGTTTCTTGGCTGAGTTGTTTCTTGGCTGAATTGTTCCTTGGCTGAGTTGTTTCTTGGCTGAATTGTTCCTTGGCTGAGTTGTTTCTTGGCTGAATTGCTCCTTGACTGAGTTGCTCCTTGGGTAAGTTGTTCCTTGGCTGAGTTGTTCCTTTGCTGAGTTTTTTCTTGGCTGAATTGTTCCTTGGCTGAGTTGTTTCTTGGCTGAATTGTTCCTTGGCTGAGTTGTTTCTTGGCTGAGATGTTTCTTTGCTAAGTTGTTTTTGGCTGAGTTGCTTCTTGGCTGAGTTGCTCCTTGTCTGAGTTGCTCCTTGGGTAAGTTGTTCCTTTGCTGAGTTGTTCCTTTGCTGAGTTGTTTCTTGGCTGAATTGTTCCTTGGCTGAGTTGTTTTTTGGCTGAGTTGCTCCTTGGCTAAGTTGTTTTTTGGCTGAGTTTCTTCTTGGGTAAGTTGTTCCTTGGATGAGTTGTTTTTTGGCTGAGTTACTCCTTGGCTGAGTTGTTCCCTGGCTGAGTTGTTCCTTGGCTGAGATTTTTCTTTGCTAAGTTGTTTTTTGGATGAGTTGCTTCTTGGGTAAGTTGTTCCTTTGCTGAGTTGTTTCTTGGCTGGATTGTTCCTTGGCTGAGTTGTTTCTTGGCTGAGTTGCTCCTTGGCTGAGTTGCTTCTTGGGTAAGTTGTTCCTTGGCTGAGTTGTTCCTTTGCTGAGTTGTTTCTTGGCTGAATTGTTCTTTGGCTGAGTTGTTCCTTTGCTGAGTTGTTTTTTGGCTGAGTTGCTCCTTGGCTAAGTTGATTTTTGGCTGAGTTGCTTCTTGGGTAAGTTGTTCCTTTGCTGAGTTGTTTCTTGGCTGAATTGTTCCTTGGCTGAGTTGTTTCTTGGCTGAGTTGCTCCTTGGCTGAGTTGCTCCTTGGGTAAGTTGTTCCTTGGCTGAGTTGTTTCTTGGCTGGATTGTTCCTTGGCTGAGTTGTTTCTTGGCTGAGTTGCTCCTTGGCTGAGTTGCTCCTTGGGTAAGTTGTTCCTTGGCTG
>JAPFFF010000528.1:0-20624 GCA_039105265.1 Tritrichomonas musculus | reverse complement strand
ATGAAGCAGTAACAGAAAATTGTTTAAGTACAATGAAATAAAATATATTGAATCCATCAGTGTGTTTATAGTAAATTATTTGTTTTCTCTCTCATTACATGTGAACATTATTTTATTTTACTGATTATTTCGATTATAATATTAATAATGAAAAATAATTTAAAATTTCATCATCTACTCAAAATGAAATATATAAATTAGTTGGTATTAATCCTCTCACAATTGAGCAAGCCAATTAATATTTAGTCTATGATCATATGATGTTAAGAATGCACATTAAAAGTGACGTTAATATTATGGTGATATGAAAAATCAAAGGATAATAGAGATGTGTTAACATATTTAGCATATTATAATTAATTCAGTTTTCAGTGTTTTTATTCAATTTGATAACAATGGGGAATCGTATTTTTCTACGCCACTTTTTGAAAACTTTTAAACTTTTTGAATACTTTTTTATAAACTTTGTTTTTTAATCTTTATCTCCATTCAATTTTGAAAAGTTTATTTTCAAATTTTCTCAATTTTTAGATAACGAGAAAAAAAATCTATATGCTTTATTAAATATTTTGAATATTTTTTTACAAAAAAATTTGAATATAGTTAATTGAATGAAATCTCTCAAAAAGTATTTACAGTAAGTTGAAATGTCTTGGACCGATTCAAATTGTCTTGGACCAAATGAAAATTTTGTATGAGGTTAATGAAATTTAAAATAAATTCTTTGAAATTTTTTATTTGTTTTTTATATTATTTTCAATGAGCTAATTCAAAATTTTCAATCAGTCCAAGACAATTTGAATGGTCCAAGATATTTTTACCTACTGTATTATTTAAATGACTAAGACTGCGCTTTCCGAAAAGGAAAAAATTCATATTCTCAAACTTGTCAACCAACATGGGCACCAATGAAAGTATATTTCAGAAATTGTTAATCGAAAACCAGAGACGGTTAAAGCTTTTTATAATTCTTATACAAAGTTTCAAACTATTTCGCCCAAAAGAGGAAGGTCCGTTAAAATTACAGAAGAAGTGAAATATAATATTGTTCAAACGATGAAAAATAACCCTTTACAAAACTTACAGGATGTTGCAACAGAATTTGATGTTGCAAAGTCCTCTGTTAAGTCAATTCTTAACGAAAACAAAATACAGTATTTCAAAAGGACGCCAATTTGCCCCCTCACATTTCAACATAAACAAAAAAGATATCAAATTTGTTCCCAAATTACTTCAGTCCCTCCTTCAGTTCTCCCACCGATTATCTTTACTGATGAAAGCACAGTTTGCGTCAACAACGAAGGTGGGGGAATAATACAGGCATAAGATATGTCTGCGAAATTTAAAAAGAAAATTTGAATAAAAATAAAAACTTTTTCAAAACTTTATTTTTTTTATATTCAGAAAAATTGAAAACATTGATTTAAGTCCAAAATTAATCTTTATCTCCATATCGTTGTAATTTGAGAAATAACATTGAATTTTTCAAAAAAAATCTATTGAATTTTTTGTGAAAGAGATATAGATCAGAGTTGTAATATGATTTGAGAATATTTCTCAAAATTCAATGAAAATTGAGATATAGGTCCCAAATTTTTTGAATTAATTGAAATTATTAAATAAATTTTTCAGATAAAAAACGATTAATTTTTTTTTATAGATTCTAATATTCAATAAAAATATTAATATTTTGAATATAAATGCAGATTCATGTAATTATATATATATTATTAAAATTATATTTTTATTTTAATAAGATATTTATTCAAATTTTATCAAAATAAAAATAGATTAATATAAAAAGAGAAATATGGTTATAAATTGACCTTATAATGTTATTTTTATGTATTTTAATATAATAACAAAGGATTACATTAGATTTATTTATTAATTTGTTATTTATTTTTATATATATAATTTATTTAAAAATTATATTAAATGTATATATATAATTGATCAAGAAATATATATAATAAATAATACATACTTTCAATGATATTCAATTTTCAATAATTAGCATGAAAATAATTTATTGAAATTCTAATCGTCTAACGAGTAAATTGTGAGTTTTTCCTTCAAATAATTTGAAAGAATTGAATCTATCGTTCGAATTTTTTTGGCGAGGTTCGTTTTCTCGCCAAATACCTGATAAATAATATTTTTGATAAATAATTGTTAATATATAATACTATTTTTTTTTCCAATCTAAAATTTTGGAGTTGAAATTGAGTTCTATTTACGAATATTTCATTTTTAAAAAATACTTTATTTTTTGCTGAACAAATAACTGATTTGCTATTAATAAACATCAAATGATTTATCTATTTAATTTATTTAATTACTATTAATTTTTTCAGAATGATTTAAATTTGATTTTTCATATACTGCTTTAATAGCACTTTTTATTATTATTATATATTATAAAATAATGTTATTATTTATATTCAAATGTTTAATTGTTTATATATTGTTTTTTTTATGAGTTATATATAAATTATTGACTTCAAAAAAATATCTCAATTAATTTGAATAATCTCATAGAATCGGTCAGACTGTATAGATTATTGAACGAGGTTTACATTTTTTATTCAATTTTTGCTAAATAATGCATAAATATTTAGTTCAAATGGCTTCCCGATTCATCCAGCAATTCAAGGAGCCTGATTCGGCTTCACGCAGCCCTATGGTGATCACTGGTGCGTATATTCCTGAAAAATTATGTAAAAATAAAAAAAAATTATATCAAAAAAAGCAAACTGTTATAATTTTAAGAGAAAATTTTAATTTACGATTTTTTTGGTTAATTTTCTTAACAGAGTAAGTTAAATTTCACCTTAAGATGGCGGTTTTTTACTTTCCATGAATAGAAAAACCATTCAAAAAGTGGCGTTGAAAAAAACGATTGTCCTATTACAATCTTCTATTCGAATGAGAATATAATAAACTAAATGTTAAGCATATATATAGTTTAATGTGATATATAAAATATTTTAATATTAGCTGGTTTTAAAATTTAGTTATAATATGACATTTTTATCATTTACTATATTTTATCATTTACTATAATTTTTCAAATATTTGAAAATATATGGACAATACACTATTTGATCAGAATCTAAAACTAAAGGTTAAATCTATAATTCAAGGTTTATGGACATTAAATCCTGACGAGTTTTATGTCGAACTTAAAATAGAAGCTAAGGACAAAAAAATATACTATCGAGCAATTAATAAAAACGAACTTGAAGCGATTCAAACACAAATTAATGTCTCTTATTATAAACAGGAAAATGAAGAGGGAAGTGAAGAGGGAAAAAAAAAAAAAAAAGATAAAGATGAAGATTTTACAGAATTTAAAAAAATTCATAAAAATATGAAAAAATATCAAAAAATTGTTTATTACTTAAATCTACAAGGCATCAGCCGGTTCGAAAAAATTGAAAGAAAGCAATATAAAAGTTTTAAAAAAAAATTTTCGATTGGTTTTTCTCGAATATGCGAAAAGAATTGGAAAACTCAATATATATCAAAAAGCATTTTACATTCTGCATTTAGAGTCATTGGTGAAATAATTTTGACAAATCAAAAACCATATGATAAATTACTTCCTTATCTTAAGTGTTTAATAGGTATAGTTCTAAGCGCTGATGCTTTTGAACCGATGTTTAACAGGTTTATTGATAAGCAGCCATCTGATGTTTTATTTGACAAATGCAAGCTTGGGCATGAGTTTTGTATTTTTTTTTCAGATCCACACGAATCTCCCGACTATGAAAAAATAAATAGAGGACTTCAATCAGAAGATGATAAGTATATTGAAGCAATTATTTCTTTAAAGAATTCAAAATCTAATATTTTTCCAGACGCAATTAAAAATGCTTTTGAAAAAAACAATCTTTTATTTATCAAGGTTGCTCGCCCAGCTCACTGCTATCATTGTATATTATCAATTGATAAAATTATTTCGAGAAAAACAAAGCATGTTTTTTATCTTAACGAAAAAGCTTTAATTTTCTGTCAAAGCAATGGAAAATTTGCTGATAAGATTCACAGTATTCCAAAAACATCTAATCAAGATTCAGAAAACACCAAGCAAGAGTTGACTTACTTTATTATTCATCCAGAAATGTTAAATGAAGAAGATCATTCATTGCTTGTTGAATTTGCTAACACTCGCTTTAATTCAATTGAAAGTAAGAATTTGCCCAAAGTTATTGTTATTTCAAGTATAAGTTATAAAAAGATATGTTTCAAGCATTCTAATAAATTTGATGAAATTGAGTTTAATATTGGTGATGATTTACTTCCTTATTTATATAAACTTACAAAACCTTCAGATCATCAAAAAGATTTTCATTATCATTTATATTATAGTGAAAGAGCAGGAGCTGGAAAAACTTATCAAATATTTAAAGATTTTGAAAGGACAGAAAAAGAAGAAAATGCTAAATTATCTTCATTTTTCATTGACATTGGCGGCAATTATTTGCCCATGCTTGGTAATGAATGTAATTTTGTTCATTATGACCTTTCTCCTGATCTTTTTGATAATAATTACCAGTTTTTTGATGATATGTGGACCTTTTCAATTCTCAAATATCATATAAACTCTGATGGAAATACCGTGAATACACCTCCTAACATATTTTTTGAAGTTCCTACTCTTACACCAAAACAATATCCAGATGGTGGTTTTATTTCCGAGTATGACTTCCCAATATATGTTGATACATATCATAAAATTTCGGTCAAGGACGAAAAAAAAAGTGGAGATGATAAAATTGAAGAAAAGGGTGAAGATATTCGACACAATTTTTATGACATAATTAAATTTTCAGATATCAAAATTGAGCTTCCTGAATCAGTTCAAAAATTCTGTCCAAAAATCTTTGGTAAGGAAATCAAATTAACATCAGAGCTTCTTTTGGCCGCAGCCAAAGTATTTTATAAAGGTTTTAATTTTGAAGAAAGCAATTTCGTTCCTCGAATATTGGAAGAATTCAATCTTTTCATGAATGAATTTTGTGAAGGACTAAAAGTAGAAGAAGACAAAAGTCTTGCTATTTTCATTCTTCTTCTTAGAACAAACTTTCATATTTGGAACTTTGAAAGTCTTTTTGATGGACAAAAACAACCCAAATCATTCATTATTATGGCTAATCAGAGTCTTTTTAGTAACAAGCCAAACCGAGATAAATGGAATTTATTATGTTTCTCATCAATTGATGAAAAAATTGAATGGAACACTTCAAATTTTGTTGATTCAATAAAAAGCAAAATTGGGACAATTGATGATTCAACTATTCTTGGCAATAAGTTCTTCGAGGAATTGAAAAATGACGAGAATATTGTTGTGTATTCTAATCAATTGAATTACGTAAATGATCAAGCTTACTTCTTTAGTATTATTCGATCATTCTTTTATAATAATGATAATTTGCCAAATGATGATTTACAAAATAAATATAATTATCGTAAGATTACTGATGGTGTCATATTAAATGATTTCAAGCAATCAGCAAATTATGAAAAACTGCAAGATTATTTGATTGAAATCAGTCAAGGTAAAGATGCCTATGAAGCAAATCTTAATGCTTCAAAGATACAGAATTGGACGATTACTTTCGATATAATTAGTAAAATTTTCAAAAGCAATGCCGATACGCAACCTTTAGATCTTATTAATGAGCTAACAAATATAGATGTAATTAAATCAATTTGTAGCATGACTTTGACGATGACAATCGTTAAGCGATTTGTCATCATGATTATTAGAATCATCTTGAAACAACCAATCATCTTCGAAGGATTTACCGGTGTTGGTAAAACATTGAGCGTTCAATTACTTAGTACGCTGATCAAAATAGTTCCAATTAGCAGAGATTTGAATGATAAGGATGGATTTATGTGGTCATATCACCAGATAGATTGTCATGGTGCCTTACAGTTGGATGAAGTTTTGCGAACTATTGATTTAGAAACAAATGCATCAAAGCAATATAAGTTAAAGCAAATTTTCTTCTTTGATGAGCTTAATACTTCACCTATTTCTAGTTACATTATTAATGAAATGAGTAATTATAACTTGAAGAACGCATATTATAAGGATAAGTCTATTATCTTCATGGCAGCCATCAATCCATATCTAAAAGTCAATAATCTTGCACGTAGTCTTTCTCGTGTTGGTATTAAGCAAATTATTCCAAATAGAATCAGCAAGCTTAGGCTATGCCGCATCCCGCCAAGTGATATTCATGATATTTATGAATATATTGATTTAAATAAGTTAGCTTACAATGTTCGTGAGCTTTCATATTCTTCGAAAATGATTGTCTTACGGTCAAATCCTGAATTATTCAACTTCACTGATGATGATAGAAAAGAGAAATCAGCTCACAGTGAACAATTTTATCCCCCTGATGAAAGCAAAACAGTTTATCATATTATCGTTTTATATTTAAATTCTCTTTTGGATCAAACATATGTGAGTGATGATGATGAAGAAAACAAAGAAAAGAATCTTTTAAAGTTGAAAACAGAAAACAAAGAAAACTTCATTGTTATTCATAACACGATCAAAAAGTTCAAAGATAAAATATCTCTAATTATTCACAGTTTATTGTCTATAGCATTTAAAGAAGTAAGAAAGCTGATGCAATTGAAGAGTATTTTGTCTTATCGTGATGTTAAGCGTTGCATGCAATTTTTCATTCACTTTTTGAGAAAGCTCGTTAATGTATACTTATATAAAGGTGATCTAACAAATACTGAAGATCATTCAATAGTTACTGAAGAAATCCTTTTAAAGAAGATAATTCCTCAATCAATTGTTTTGAGCATGTTAATATCAATTGTATTCAGATTTTCAAGTAAATCTAAAATAGACACTGTTGATGGTTATTTAGGTATTTCTACACAAATTGAAGAAGAAATTTTATCAAGGTGTAAAGATTTTGGCCTCAAAATTAAATTTTCAAGTGATAGAAGTTATTATTCACTTGATATTCGGTCGGCTTTATTAGAAAAGCTTACTAATGGTGATGCTTGGTGGACCCCACCGACAGATGCAGTAACCACTCAAAAGCCACCACATGTCGAGAGACAAGATGATTGGATGGCCATTTTAAGAAATTATTCATGGCTAAAATGTGCCAAATATATTTATAAAATTAAAAAGAATGAAGCTGATGAAGAAGATAGTAAAAAAGATAGTAAAGAAGATAGTAAAAAAGATAGTAAAGAAGATAGTAAAGAAGATAGTAAAGAAGATAGTAAAGAAGATAGTAAAAAAGATAGTAAAGAAGATAGTAAAGAAGATAGTAAAGAAGATAGTAAAAAAGGTGTTAAAAAAAAGAGTAAAAAAAAGAGTAAAAAAAAGAGTAAAAAAGATAGTAAAGAAGATGATGACATCAAAGATGATGGAGGACTTGCTGATTCTAGTATTTTCAAGTTGAATTCATTAATGACTCATCTTTTTGCAATATCATCATGCTATTCATGTTCAAAAAATGACAAAGGTTCTATTATTCCATGTTTGATTATTGGAATGCCTGGAACATCGAAGACATTAGCAATTCAAATGTTCGTTGATTACAAATCAAAGGAAGGAAATAAGAAGAATAACTTTTTCAGTACAACTTACCTATCAACAAGAATTTCTGAAGCTGAAGGTTTAAATTCTCATTACAGAGATTGTGCAGTTTTTATGTTGACTCATGAGAACTCGGCTGCTGTTTGTGTAATTGATGAACTTGGTTTAGCCAACTTGAATGAGACGAGACCTCTTAAATTGCTTCATTATTACTTTGATAAAGGAATAATGATGGATTCTGGGTCTGGTTCAACACTTGTTCCGGTAATGTCAATTGCTGCATCAAATTATGCACTCGACTTTGCTAATATGAATCGAGGTATTTTAATCTGTACTGACCTTCCAACTGATGAAGATATATCTAAAGCTTTCTGTTTATCTGAAAAGGAGCGTAACGGCCAAGTTATTACAACTAAAAAAGTGAAAGATTTTGAATTGAATTACTTTAACCCATCACATAACTTTTTCGATTTTCTAGAAGAATCAAACATATTTAATGGTAAATATATCAAATTCTTGGAAGAACTATGGACACTTACACCAAATAAAGAAAGACCAGAAATGCTCACTCTAAGGCCTCTTTACTTGCTTTTTAATACAATCTTCCATGAAAGTTTTGATGATTTTACTGTTGATAATCTTTGTCTTTACATGATATCTGCAATTTCATGTAATCCTTCTGATTCATTTCAAAAACTCAAGTTATTAATTAATAATTTGCGTAGGAAAAATGAAGATGAAAAAGCATATAAAAGTATTGGTGAAAAGATTAATGAGCAACAGCATGGTAACTTTAATGCATTTAAGCAAATATTTCTGGGTCCCGAAGAAGATCATTATGGGTTTTATAAAAAATTCTGTGAAATTGTGAAGAAAAAAGCTAAGGAACCACATCCAGAAAATTGCTTTATTGATATTAAAAGTATTATTAATAAAAAAAATGGCAGACATGAATTCATAAAAATCATTCAAGATCTTGATGAAAAGGAATATAAGTCTAGCTATGAAAGTTTATTGAAAATTGCTGATAACAATTGTTTTAATGAATTAACAAATGCTGTTAATGATCCAAAATTTGATAATTACAAATTATTCCGTCAAAAGTTTATGGAAAAAGAAGAAGATGTTTCAAAAAGAGCTTTTTGCTTTAGAACAAGAAACTATGAATGTTTAGATTTCATTAAGCCTCTTCTTGAAAAAACAACAGAGCAATATCGACCTAATAAAGATTTAGATATTAGGTTTATTACAATATATCCAAGTGACTTCAAACTTAATCGCCAAATAACAATGGATGAAGCAATCCAAACAATAGTCGAAAAAATTCAGAAATTTGACGAGAATGTCATTTACTACATGTTAATTATTGGTAATGTTACTTTAACAGATGCTCTTTTGGATCTTTTAAATGCGCCAAATGAAAAGAAAGCTAATTTAACAACAAGAAAACCACTGATAAGCCAAAGTGGCTTCTCAGTCCAACTAAGAGGATATCCTCAAAATATCGTCTTTTGTTTCATTATGAATGAAAGTGATTTTCATAATAGAAATTCTGCTGATTCTTTCCCAATTCCTCTTCTTGATAGGCTCAATCAATTTTATTTGGATTACGATCAACTTGATGAATTCAAAATCATTGAAAATTTGAAAGAAAAGCGTAATGAAATAGTTTCTTATTCAACGCCATACACATTAATCATTCGTGATTATTTGAAGCATTTTTTAACCAATGTTTCTGAAATTCCAAAATATGATTCAAAAGAGGAACGAAAAGTTCTGCCTGTTATTTTTGCAACAACTGATTTAGCTGGAACTCGTGATTGTTATTTATATAAAAATTATGAAAAGAAAATAGAACATGTTAATCTTAATGAAGAAGAAGAAGAATCTACAGAATTGTTCAGTTTGAATCAAGATTTTGTTATTTTATCGATTCGTGCTAATCAAGAAGAACGATTTGGGAGGTCAAGAGAAAATATGAAAAAATTAACAAAATCTGCAGAAAATAAGAATATCGAGTTGAAATATTATTGGTCAAACGAATATGATAAACTTTATAATTTAGCTCAAAACAAAGAATGTGACATATTCTTTCCATTTCCTCCCAATTATAATTCATTAGATAATGATGGTTCCATTAACAAATTGATTAGTAAAGTTCGTAATGACCAAACGTTTGAATTTGAAGAAGTAGAGGCTGGTATTCGCTATATTAAAAAAGAAGAAGAAGAAGAGGAAGAGGAAGAAGAAGAAGAAGAAGAAGTGGAAGTAGAAATAATTTTAGAAAAGCAATTCAAAGGAATATTTTTAACTTTAACTCCAATGATGGAAGAAATAAACTTTGAGCCTCTGGTTGAACTTGGTATCAAAGAATATTCTGAAACTGAAAAACTCACAAAAGATGGTGAAAAGAAAAAGATTTGTCTTAAGAAAACGATTGTTTTATTTGATTCTGAAATTACCAGTCTGGCAGATCTTAAATCAAAAATAGATAGCCCTGAAAACAAATATACTGAAAGTATAATCTTTCGATTGAATCAGTTTCAAATAGAGCATGATCGTGAAATTCGAGATTGTCTTCTAAAAGCTTCTAAATCACACCATATAAACATAATAATTATTTATCATTTAAAGGCAAATGAAATACCAGAAGGTCTTTATTCATCAAAAGAATGGCCTCTTTTTTGGATTGAATCAGTCTCTCATTCATCCATATCAAATTATACATCTAAAAAGATCGTCGATTCGATTCTCTTTACAAAAGCATATAATGAAAATCGCAAAGAAATCTTCATAGTTTTTATGGAAGAAAAATATGAAGAATTGAAAGCAAGTTATAAAATTGTCATAAAAAATGATGAAAAGAAGGCACATCTTTTTGATCTAATTTACAGATATTCAGAAAAGAATTTCAAAAACATTCATGAATTATTCAGGGGGCTAATTGAAGATATTAAAAATGATAATAATGATAAATATTTGGATGTTGATATAAAAAGAAAGTTCTTTGACATTATTTCAAAGCAAATGCCATTACTTGGATCACTTATTAGAATGTTCATTTTGAACGCTGAATTGATTAATAAGATGAATAATCTGAATGAAATTGACGAATTTGTTATAAAATTGGCAAAGGGCAATGATTCATTTGATTTCAATTTTCTTCAGTATTTGTTCGATAAATCTGAAATTGAAATTAAAAGTTATAACCAATATGCACGTGATGTTATTTATTTCCCTGAGCTGATTCTACCTGAAATTTATAAAATTTATAATACTTTCATCTCTAAGAATACTAAAAATAACAAAATTCAAATTGTTAATCTGGATACTGATGGATATGATAAAATTGATATGGAAGTTATTACAATTTTCAATAGTTTCCAGATTTCGCAATCTTTAAAGAAAAATATTGATAAATTCTGTAATAATTATTTAATGGATTATCTAACAGGGGAGACTTCTGATTTCACAAATCTAAAAGATGAATTTGTTGGAGTATTGAATAAATTATTAGGAATATCTAATGAGACTGATTAAATAAAAAAAATTAGCACTCAATAATAATATAAATATTTTTTTTAATGATATATAATTATACAAATCAAAATAAATGTATGCACAATTAGCAAGATGATTTGATTATACAGAATGAATTAGATGATATTTCTTATCTCAGTGTTTTAGAAATTTAATTTAAAAAAAAGATAGGATATTGCTTAAAACTTCTAAGTCAAAAGCATGGAATACTTTTCTTTTCTTTAGAAAAAATAAATAAAATTAAAATAGATAATATATTTTATATATAGAAAATTATTCATATTAATGACAATATTATTGGATAAGTTCTTTTAGTTTTGGAATATCACGAGTCTTATTTTGGAAATGTTTAAGAATTTTATCGAAGTTTTGTGGATTTTCTGAAGCAACTTCTTTCAGAACGGAAACCATTTGTTCAACAAGTTTTGGATTAAATTTGAATTCATCTAAATCTTTTTTATTGAGTAGCAAGTAAGCGGCAAATGTTCTGCATGATTTGATCTTCCATTTTGCGAATTTTTCATTATTCACTATTTTGAGTAAACTTTCAAGAATTGATGCATTGCACTTCACTTCTACTGGAAAAGGAAGTAGATTGAAAATTGTAACAAGTAAGTCGATATTTATATCAATACTTTGAACATTTGCGTAAACATCAAGAATAAAATTGCAAGCATCAGGCACTATTTCAAGCAAATTCTGCATTTCTGGATTTTCTTGTTCACTTAAGTCAACATCCTTTAAAAAGTTAGCAACAAGATCAACTTTCTCTTCAATCGGATTTAAAGCTTCAGGGTAATTATTAAAAATAGTATGCAAAGTTTCAATTGTTACGCAAACCAATTTCGAAATATCTCTGGTTTTCTTTTTTTTGAGGATAGATTTGATTTGTTTTTGACATAAGTTTTCAACATCTTCCTTACTAACCTTTTTTGTTTCAATGGTGGCTATTATTGGCAAAAAGAAGCATGGTGGCGGAATTCGGCCGGCTGATATTATTTCATAAAAGCGATTGAAAACTGCTGGGGCGATCTCTGGATATGTTTTTGTCATTGCGCATAGATATTTGGTATATTCATTTGTTGTTAAAGTTAAATCGTCTTGTATGAGTAAATGGATATTTGATAAAATCATTTTAAGAAAGTTTTCTGAAGTTGGTGATTCAACTTTGCATTTTGTTAGAAGTTTTCTCATTGTCCTAACAAGAAAATTCATTGATTTGTTATCGCTTGGGCTTCTAACATGTTGATATAATCTTTCAAAAATAATTTTGAGAGATTTTTTATTTAAAAAGGTCATTATTTGAAGAACAATACAGCACCCTTGTAATACTTCTGAAAAAACTTTTGAGTTAATAGAGCTTTGTGCAAAAGCAGATAGTAATGATGGAGGAGCCTTGTTTGCCTTATGGCAAATTGAAGCAATGTCCATTCCCAAATCAAGCCTCTGCTTTTTGCTTAGTGGTTTTTCTTTTGACAAAACTTCGCATAGCTGTGGAATGAGATCAATGATTTCTGATTGGTATTGCTCATAATTGGTATACATTCCATCGAGAAAAGAAGATATCAAATGATATGTATTGGTCTTTTTACGTGAAATTAATTTTTTAGTTTCCTCGAATGCAAAAACAACGCTTTTTTTCACAAAAGATTTCTTAATGCTCATCAAATCACTAATTACATTGATGCAATGTGCTTTGGTGATTGGTTCCGGGTTGTTTTTAAGTTTGTCAAGTACAAATGATCGGATTGGAACTAACTTCTTCATTTCTGGCTTATAATCAATTTCTTGGTAATCATTCACTGGGTATAAGATTACATGAAGTAAATTGAAAAAGTCATCAATATTGTTGACAGGATATTGATCAAAAGTCGTTAAAATCTGATTCATCGCATAATCTTCTTGAAAAATGCGACATTTGATCATAGCTTCTGCAGCTTCATGTGCATGTCGCGAAAGGTTGTCATTCTGTGAAAGTAGTCTTGGAAAAATTGCATCAATCAGAAAGTCGGTAGGAGGAGCTGACTCTGGTTCAAATTGGAAATGGCTTGAATATTCGTTCAATAAATTAAAGCCAGCAATAACTATGATATCTTCTTCTGAGTTTAATGCGTCAATCAAGGTTTCTTTAACGAATTGATCAAGATGGTCATCAATCTTTACAAAATCAAGAGCAAAGCATGAAAAAATAAAAAGTGCCTGCGCTTTTTGCTCTGAATCAATCATTTCCTTAAAATACTCAACAACAGCTTTAAAAGATTCTAAACTAAAATCTTCAACTAAAACATCATCGAATGTTGAAACAAAAGTTTTTGGTATCTGATTTGGATGAACTTTTAAACTTTGTGTGATAATATTAATTGAAATATTGAATATTGAAAAAATCAAATCAATTTCAAGGAAAGGAAGCACACGTATATAAGGTTTTATTGAAATAACAACATTTTGTACATTCTTGGTGGTTTTCATATCTTCAACCTGGCGATACATAAACTCTGGATTGTCTTTTGAAAACTCTGGAACAATTGAATTGTAAAATGAAATATAAGGAAATGTTTGTGCATATATTTGGCTTGGAGACAAAGATGCTAATTTAATAACAAACTTCCAAATTCGTATTTGATCTATAGGGTCAGGATATTCACCTTCTTTTTCATGAGCTTTGAAATAACTAATTTGAAATGATCTTAGTAATTTAAATGTTTCATCATCTTCTTTGTTCAAAGCCATTTCTTAATTGAATAAAATTATTTTTTGAGAGAAATTAAAGAAAATCATTCAATTATTAAAATCATAAGCAAAGATATGGAGTTAAAAATTCATGTTTATTTGTAAAAAATAAAAAAATAACTATTTTAAATTTTAAGCGATTCGATGGCTTCTGCTCGTGTCATTATTTTCTTTGGGTTGAAATATGAATCATGAATTGCATCCATATTTTTAGTTATATAAGCTAATCCACACTCTGACATTTTAGAAGCATGATCATATATGTGCCTCTTTAATTTCTTAATCTTGAAAACAATGTTATCACGAAGAATTGAATCTTCGACTATGAAAGGATATTCATTTCCATCTGATATAAGTATAAATGACTTATTTTGATCACTGTTTTCAAAATCGTATGGACGAAAATGAATTTGCGATAGGGGAACAGCTTCAATAAATGAATACTTTGTGGCTGAGAAAACAGACCATTCATCACGTACCGTAACTATAGCAACATCGTTCATAACAAATATTTGGCATTTTTTGGGAGATTTCTTCTTATCAGTTTCAACAATTTCCGTGCAATTGAATTTACCTAAAAATCTTCTGCCTGGTTTCATAAAAACAAAGCCTTGTGGAACCTTGCCAATAATTTCAGTAACTGATAAAAGTTCTTTAGCGACTTGTTGATCATTATTTTCAGAATTCATTTCAGTACCTATTTGAATGAGTTGGTTCAGAGCAATTGTGTATTGATCATGTTCTTTTTGATGGGTTTCTGTTGGAAAGTTCTTAAGAATTCTTTCGAAGAGGAGTCTGTAAGATGCTATACGTTGTGTAGGAAGAATTAGAAAATCATCTAGTTCTTGGCATTTTGCTGCTGGATTAAAAAGAGCTTCATCCAAGAAATTCCGAAACTTGCGATTCTTTTTCAATTTTGTGAGAATTGCTTCGGATTGTAAATTATTAGCCAAATATGTTAAATAAACTTGACGCATGCGAGGATAAATTTCAATAAATGCATTTGCCACTTTCAAGAAGGCATCATGAGGTGGAAATGGTTCTTGAAGATCATCATAAACGGTTTCCATTGTTTTTAAAATTATATTTTTATGTAAAGCATAAATTTGATCGAAATCGCCAAGTAATTTATTTAATGAATCGGTATCAATAATACCACTTTTTTCAACAATTGATTGATCTAGAGGTTTATAATATACTTCAAGTAAAGCCTCTAGAGAACTAACGTAACTCTTTTCTGTTTGAATTATTTCACAAAGAATTCTCCTTCGTTTCTTATCGTTGCAGTATCGGGTCATGAAGTGGCATATGAGAGGTGTTAGAGTTTGAATAGACTGCGCTTGTTTTGCAGCCAAAGCCAAATCGTTAGCTTTTCCTATTTTTAGTGTATCTATACGAAATAGAGACATATAAATAATTAAAATAGAATTCACTTTTTTAAGAACGATTTCCAAGTCAATTTTGAATAGTAAAATAGTATTTTAAAAATGTTTTTATCTTCATATTTAGATTAAAAGTTATAGAGGATAAATATAATTATATGCTTTATTTTAAATTTGTTTAAAGTTTTAAATATATTCTTTAAGGTTATTTTATATTATGCTATCAAGTTTTATGAAATAGAACGATCAATTTTCCATCCTCTCAATTTTTTAATTAATAATTGAAAAAATAAGAAAGAATTGAAACAAAAATAAAAATAAATTTTATTTAAATAGCATAATTCATATCTATAAAAATATAGACAAAATACTCAGTAAAAAAATTCAATTTATAAAACAATTTTTGTGATAACTTATTGAATTTTCTTCTCTTAATATAAAATTTTTAATATATCCTATCATAGTGGTATTAACAATTGATTATCAATTGCAATTAAATAAATGATATTCAAAAATGAGAAGAAGTTTTTTTTATAATGAGATGAAATTAATTAAAATATACTATTCTTTTTTCCTGCTGAATAAGAGTAAGAATATGTGCTTAATGGTGGTTTCTTTGATCTATTAGGAGTAGAATACTTCTGTATCTGTGAAATTGAGAAATCTCTTTCCATTCTGGTTTTAGTTAGTTCATCAGCCATTCCAGATGATGATTGACGGAAAGAATTTGTAGTCATTGCCAATTCATGGAATTTTTTGTTCCTTTCTAAATTGTCTTGTTCATATTTGTCAACTTCTTCTCTTGAAGATGAAACTAATCGTTTCATCTTTTCTATATCTTGGTTTAAAATCGAAAGTTGCTGGCTACTTCTCTTTAAGACAGTTTGGTATACATTCTGGAGGGTTTCTAATTGATTTGCCATAAACTTGAGTTCGTTTTCAGCAGCGATTCTTTCCTTTTCAATTCTTTGCTTTGTGACTTCTAAATGTGAATTGTATTCTTTCTCTCTGGCAATGATATCATCTTTCAATGTATTGATGACCATCTTGTTATCAGCGGTTCGAATTTCAAACCTACCAAGCAAATCAGATCTGTCCAGTCTGAACTTTGAGTCTATCTCGCGACGAGTAGACTGCAGGTTAGAAACCTCTTGTTCGAGATTCTTTAATCGTTGTCTGTTACTAAATTGTGATAGCTTCTTTTCAAGTAATTTTTTAAAATGAGTGTTCACAAATGAAGCATTTGACTCGTTCAATCTAAGACTTTCAAGTTCCTCTTTTCTTTTACTGTCAAATAAAGATGATTGTTTCTGAATTTCCATAACTTCTTGCTGATTAACCATTAATCTATTATTCTGCAAAACAAGATTGTGGTAGTATCCTTCAATCTTACTCCTTTCATCTTCTGCTGAATTTTTGAGCTCTTGAAGTTTATTTTGTTGTTCTATTTGCTGTTGCTCCAAAGCATCATTAGCTTTTTGCTTTGCATTTTGGATATCAACTGCAAGATTAGTAAGCTCCGCTTCATAGATTGACTGACGTTTTTCAATATCTTGGTTTACACCTTCTAGCTCTGCTGCAACTTCAGCGATTCTTGATCTTAAAAAATCAACACTATTTTCTCCTTCTTCGCCATTATATTCCCAGTTAGTATTGGTATCATGGTGAAGTTTAATATCTGGCGAAATGCTTTGTCCAAAATCAGATAGATGAAAAGAAGAATCCATTTTAAAATCTATTAAAATTCAATGAACCTTAAACGGTGAAATTATCTCAAAATTTTTATCTTAAAAAAATCAAATATCTCATTAAATATTCATAATAATTTATTATATTTATTAATATTAAATAAATATAACAATTTAATAATAAGATAACTTTTATATTTGTATTTAACACATATTAATAAGTATCATTAAGTTTTTTTTTTTTATTGAATAAAATAAAATAACCGTTGAGCGATGTATTGAATTGTTTTTAATCGTTGTTATACGAATACCCCGCCAAAATTTTTTTATTTTATAGATTTAGATTGCAATTGTACGTTAAGGGATCACTTTTTGAATATAAAGAAAAGTTTGGAGAATTTAAAGTGTTCATTTTATTTAAGAAATTAAATAGAAGATTATAATGTTTGAAAGAAAGCTTTCTTTTTAATAAGAGTTTTGTTGTGTGTGATAATTCTCTGATTAAAACTTTCCTTAATTTTTTGACACTTTGAAAACGGTTATTCTAATTGTAAATGTCTGCAAAAACTGAAAGTGATAACATTACATCTTTTAAGGGAACATTAGATGAATTCAAAAGTCAGATACAAAGCTTTACTGGTCTTGTGGTAGCTAACTTTTGGGCCCAGTGGTGTGCCCCATGCCGTCGTTTGGCTGGTATGCTCCCCCAAATTGCATCCGAAAACCCCGATGTTAAATTTATCAAAATCGACGTTGATGAAAATCCTGATCTCGCAGATAAATATGAAATTACAGGTATACCAAACGTAAGACTTTTTAAAAATGTAGATGAAAAAGGTGAACCAATTCAAGTTGCAGAAATTCAGGGTCTTGATAACCCCACTTTGCGCGATGCTATTGTAAATCATTCAAAGCCATAAAATTTTGATATATTAAATTTTTTTTTAACCAAATTTTCTTATTTTTTTTTTAATAATCCATCGTAATTATTGTACTAGCTAGTATTTTGAAATATTAAACATGAGTTTTTCAAAATGCAATATTTATTTTAACATTGCATTATATATTGATTTTCATAATATATATAGAGGCGTGATTTAAATCTTTATTATTTATCCCTATCATTAATAAGTTTGTATTTGCTATAATTTTGTTGGAGTAATTGAAATTTTTGTTTAAAATTTTATATATATTTTAATAGATGATTCAAAAAAACAGAAAAACTATTGTTTCTCAATCAATAAATATGCGAAATACTTTTTTTTTCGATCACCAATTAAAAATAATTAAATTTTAATACAAATTGTATTATACAATTTTACTAGAAGCCTTTTGATTTCAATTAAAGTTGTTTTTTGTGTAAAAAATATAAAGTTATATAATAAATTTATTCTTATGTATATAACTTCAATTAAAAATATTAAATTTTATTTTGGTTGGTAATGAAAATAATCTTCTTTCCTCAATCTTTTGTTTTCGATTTATTCATATATTGCATCTATTGTGTATTTCTGTAATGGAAATTATCGATAATATTTGTAAATCTGAAATAAAATTGAATAGTTTATATTAAGAAAAAAATTCAAAAAAAAAAAAAAAATATTTCATCAATTCAATTGAATATGCTTTAATAATCATGGTAAATATTATATTATCTTTGTCATAATTTTTATGGTTCAAAAAAAATCCAGAATTTTTGAATAATAAAAATATAGAAAAACAAATATTGAATGAAAAGCGGCCATCTATATGATATTTAATTATGTGACCATTTTTGAATATAAAATATCAATTCATTCGGCCACTTAACATTAACGAATGCTTTCAGCAATTTCTCAGTTCAAACGAGGAATTTCTCGCCCAAAGGAACTCAAATTCGGTGCAGACATTAGCCGACTTCTCCTTGAAGGAGTTGACAAACTTGCAGACGCAGTTGTCGCAACTTTAGGACCAAAAGGAAGAAATGTTATGATCGAGCAATCATATGGCGCACCAAAGGTTACAAAAGATGGCGTTACTGTTGCCAAATCGATTGAATTTGATAATAAATGGCACAACATGGGAGCTCAACTTGTTATTAGCGTCGCCCAAAAGACAAATGACGCTGCTGGTGATGGAACAACAACAGCAACTCTTCTTACACGTGAACTTTATCGCGAGGCTATCAAAGCTTTATCAGCTGGAATGGATCAAAATGAATTAAGACGTGGTATTTCTATTGCTGTTCAAAGTATTCTTGAAGAACTTAAGAAGCATAGCAAGAAAGTAACTACGCCAGAAGAAATAGCTCAGGTTGCAGGAATTTCTGCCAATGGTGACGAAAAAATCGGTAAACTTATTTCTGATGCTTTCGCAGCTGTTGGAAGAGAAGGTGTTATAACTGTTCAAAGTGGTAAAACATTTCAACATGAATTAAATGTTGTTAAAGGAATGAAAATTGATCGTGGTTACATTACACCTTTCTTTGTAACTGATCAAAAAACCCAAAAATGTGAATATGAAAATGCTCTTGTATTAGTTACTGACATTAAAATATCCACATTCCAACAAATTGCCCCAGCTCTTCAAATTCTTGTTAAACAAGGAAAGCCACTTATTATAATTGCTGAAGATGTTGATGGAGAAGCTTTAGCATCTTTAATTGTTAACAAATTAAGAGGTAATCTTCAAGTTGTTGCTGTTAAAGCTACTGGATTTGGTGACAACAAAAAAGCAACCCTTCAAGATATTGCAATCACAACAAATGCCACTGTTATTACTGAAGATATTGGTTTGAAACTTGAATCTATCAAACCTGAGCATTTAGGACGTTGTAACAAAGTAACAGTATCAAAAGATGAAACAATTATCATTGGTGGTGCAGGCTCTAAAAAGAATATTCAAGCTCGTGCTGACGAAATTCGTCTTCAACAAAAGAACACAGATTCAAATTACGAAAAAGAAAAACTTACAGAACGACTTGCTAAATTAACTGGTGGAGTTGCAGTTATTAGTGTTGGTGGAGCTTCAGAAATTGAAGTCAACGAAACCAAAGATCTCATAGATGATGCCTTAAATGCTACTAGAGCAGCAATTGAAGAAGGAATTGTTCCTGGTGGTGGTGTAGCACTTCTCAATAGTTCTAGGGTTCTCGAAAATATCAAACCCGAAAGTTTGGCACAGAAAACAGGTGTTGATATTGTCCTTAGAGCAGTAAGAATGCCAATCAAGAGTATTGCCGCAAACGCTGGGCTCTCAGGAGATGTTGTCTGTGAAAAGGTCTTAAATAACTCACAGAATAGTCCATCATACGGATTCGATGCTAGAAATCTTGAATATGGTGATATGGTCAAGAAAGGTATTATTGATCCTACGAAAGTTGTCAGAATGGAGCTTATAAATGCAGCTTCTGTTGCTTCTTCAATGACTTCTGCTGGTGTCATGATTGCAGATGCACCTGAAGAGAAACCAGCTGCACCAATGGCACCACCACCTGGAGTTTCACAAGTTGGTTTTTAAACTCTGTAAATTGATGTAAAATTTTGAAAAGTACTTTAATAAATGATAATTAATTATTTTTGTTATTATTATTATTAGCTATCATTGCTATTGTTTGATTTTTAATTTAAAATTTGATTCAAGTTAACTTAAAAAACTTCGATTTGTTTAATGGAAATGAGTCAATTTTTTTGAATTAATTTATTCTCAATTTTT
>JAPFFF010000527.1:0-20663 GCA_039105265.1 Tritrichomonas musculus | reverse complement strand
GATAAACATCGATGCTAACAACAGATAAACATCGATGCTAACAACAGATAAACATCGATACTAACAACAGATAAACATCGATGCTAACAACAGATAAACATCGATGCTAACAACATACAAACATCGATGCTAACAACAGATAAACATCGATGCTAACAACAGATAAACATCGATGCTTACAACATACAAACATCGATGCTAACAACAGATAAACATCGATGCCAACAACATACAAACATCGATGATAAAAAAAGATAAAATCGATGCTAACAACAGATAAACATCGATGCTAACAACATACAAACATCGATGCTAACAACAGATAAACATCGATGCCAACAACATACAAACATCGATGCTAACAACAGATAAACATCGATGCTAACAACAGATAAACATCGATGCTAACAACAGATAAACATCGATGCTTACAACATACAAACATCGATGCTAACAACAGATAAACATCGATGCCAACAACATACAAACATCGATGCTAACAACAGAAAAACATCGATGCTAACAACAGATAAACATCGATGCTAACAACATACAAACATCGATACTAACAACAGAAGAACATCGATGCTAACAACATTCAAACATCGATGCTAACAACATTCAAACATCGATGCTGACAACAGAAAAACATCTATGCTAACAACATTCAAACATCAATGCTAACAACAGATAAACATCGATGCTAACAACAGAAAAACATCGATGCTAACAACATACAAACATCGATGCTAACAACATACAAACATCGATGCTAACAACAGATAAACATCGATGCTAACAACATACAAACATCGATACTAACAACAGAAGAACATCGATGCTAACAACATTCAAACATCGATGCTGACAACAGAAAAACATCGATGCTAACAACATTCAAACATCGATGCTGACAACAGATAAACATCGATGCTAACAACATTCAAACATCAATGCTAACAACATACAAACATCGATGCTAACAACAGATAAACATCGATGCCAACAACATACAAACATCGATACTAACAACATACAAACATCGATGCTAACAACAGATAAACATCGATGCTAACAACAGATAAACATCGATGCTAACAACAGATAAACATCGATGCTAACAACAGATAAACATCGATGCTGACAACAGAAAAACATCTATGCTAACAACATTCAAACATCGATGCTAACAACATACAAACATCGATGCTAACAACAGATAAACATCGATGCCAACAACATACAAACATCGATACTAACAACATACAAACATCGATGCCAACAACATACAAACATCGATGCTAACAACAGATAAACATCGATGCTAACAACAGATAAACATCGATGCCAACAACATACAAACATCGATACTAACAACATACAAACATCGATGCCAACAACATACAAACATCGATGCTAACAACAGATAAACATCGATGCTAACAACAGATAAACATCGATGCTAACAACAGATAAACATCGATACTAACAACAGATAAACATCGATGCTTACAACATACAAACATCGATGCTAACAACATTCAAACATCGATGCTAACAACATTCAAACATCGATGCTAACAACAGATAAACATCGATACTAACAACATACAAACATCGATGCTAACAACAGATAAACATCGATACTAACAACATACAAACATCGATGCTAACAACAGAAAAACATCGATGCTAACAACAGATAAACATCGATGCTAACAACAGACAAACATCGATGCTAACAACAGATAAACATCGATGCTTACAACATACAAACATCGATGCTAACAACAGATAAACATCGATGCCAACAACATGCAAACATCAATGCTGACAACAGAAAAACATCGATGCTAACAACATTCAAACATCGATGCTGACAACAGAAAAACATCTATGCTAACAACATTCAAACATCGATGCTAACAACATTCAAACATCGATGCTGACAACAGAAAAACATCTATGCTAGCAACATTCAAACATCAATGCTAACAACATTCAAACATCGATGCTAACAACAGATAAACATCGATGCCAACAACATACAAACATCGATGCTGACAACAGAAAAACATCGATGCTAACAACATTCAAACATCGATGCTGACAACAGAAAAACATCTATGCTAGCAACATTCAAACATCAATGCTAACAACATTCAAACATCGATGCTGACAACGGAAAAACATCTATGCTAGCAACATTCAAACATCAATGCTAACAACATACAAACATCGATGCTGACAACAGATAAACATCGATGCTAACAACATACAAACATCGATGCTAACAACAGAAAAACATCGATGCTAACAACAGATAAACATCGATGCTAACAACATACAAACATCGATGCTAACAACAGATAAACATCGATGCTAACAACAGATAAACATCGATGCTAACAACAGACAAACATCGATGCTAACAACAGATAAACATCGATGCTTACAACATACAAACATCGATGCTAACAACAGATAAACATCGATGCCAACAACATACAAACATCGATGCTGACAACAGAAAAACATCTATGCTAGCAACATTCAAACATCAATGCTAACAACATTCAAACATCGATGCTAACAACAGATAAACATCGATGCCAACAACATACAAACATCGATGCTGACAACAGAAAAACATCGATGCTAACAACATTCAAACATCGATGCTGACAACAGAAAAACATCTATGCTAGCAACATTCAAACATCAATGCTAACAACATTCAAACATCGATGCTGACAACGGAAAAACATCTATGCTAGCAACATTCAAACATCAATGCTAACAACATACAAACATCGATGCTGACAACAGATAAACATCGATGCTAACAACATACAAACATCGATGCTAACAACAGAAAAACATCGATGCTAACAACAGATAAACATCGATGCTAACAACATACAAACATCGATGCTAACAACAGATAAACATCGATGCTAACAACAGATAAACATCGATGCTAACAACAGACAAACATCGATGCTAACAACAGATAAACATCGATGCTTACAACATACAAACATCGATGCTAACAACAGATAAACATCGATGCCAACAACATACAAACATCGATGCTGACAACAGAAAAACATCGATGCTAACAACATTCAAACATCGATGCTGACAACAGAAAAACATCTATGCTAACAACATTCAAACATCGATGCTAACAACATTCAAACATCGATGCTGACAACAGAAAAACATCTATGCTAGCAACATTCAAACATCAATGCTAACAACATTCAAACATCGATGCTAACAACAGATAAACATCGATGCCAACAACATACAAACATCGATGCTGACAACAGAAAAACATCGATGCTAACAACATTCAAACATCGATGCTGACAACAGAAAAACATCTATGCTAACAACATTCAAACATCGATGCTAACAACATTCAAACATCGATGCTGACAACAGAAAAACATCTATGCTAGCAACATTCAAACATCAATGCTAACAACATACAAACATCGATGCTGACAACAGATAAACATCGATGCCAACAACATACAAACATCGATGCTAACAACAGAAAAACATCGATGCTAACAACAGATAAACATCGATGCTAACAACATACAAACATCGATGCTAACAACAGATAAACATCGATGCTAACAACAGATAAACATCGATGCTAACAACATACAAACATCGATGCTAACAACAGATAAACATCGATGCTTACAACAGACAAACATCGATGCTTACAACAGATAAACATCGATGCTAACAACATACAAACATCGATGCTAACAACAGAAAAACATCGATGCTAACAACATACAAACATCGATGCTAACAACAGAAAAACATCGATGCTAACAACAGATAAACATCGATGCTAACAACATACAAACATCGATGCTAACAACAGATAAACATCGATGCTAACAACAGATAAACATCGATGCTAACAACAGACAAACATCGATGCTAACAACAGATAAACATCGATGCTTACAACATACAAACATCGATGCTAACAACAGATAAACATCGATGCCAACAACATACAAACATCGATGCTGACAACAGAAAAACATCTATGCTAGCAACATTCAAACATCAATGCTAACAACATTCAAACATCGATGCTAACAACAGATAAACATCGATGCCAACAACATACAAACATCGATGCTGACAACAGAAAAACATCGATGCTAACAACATTCAAACATCGATGCTGACAACAGAAAAACATCTATGCTAGCAACATTCAAACATCAATGCTAACAACATTCAAACATCGATGCTGACAACGGAAAAACATCTATGCTAGCAACATTCAAACATCAATGCTAACAACATACAAACATCGATGCTGACAACAGATAAACATCGATGCTAACAACATACAAACATCGATGCTAACAACAGAAAAACATCGATGCTAACAACAGATAAACATCGATGCTAACAACATACAAACATCGATGCTAACAACAGATAAACATCGATGCTAACAACAGATAAACATCGATGCTTACAACAGACAAACATCGATGCTAACAACAGATAAACATCGATGCTTACAACATACAAACATCGATGCTAACAACAGATAAACATCGATGCCAACAACATACAAACATCGATGCTGACAACAGAAAAACATCGATGCTAACAACATTCAAACATCGATGCTGACAACAGAAAAACATCTATGCTAACAACATTCAAACATCGATGCTAACAACATTCAAACATCGATGCTGACAACAGAAAAACATCTATGCTAGCAACATTCAAACATCAATGCTAACAACATTCAAACATCGATGCTAACAACAGATAAACATCGATGCCAACAACATACAAACATCGATGCTGACAACAGAAAAACATCGATGCTAACAACATTCAAACATCGATGCTGACAACAGAAAAACATCTATGCTAACAACATTCAAACATCGATGCTAACAACATTCAAACATCGATGCTGACAACAGAAAAACATCTATGCTAGCAACATTCAAACATCAATGCTAACAACATACAAACATCGATGCTGACAACAGATAAACATCGATGCCAACAACATACAAACATCGATGCTAACAACAGAAAAACATCGATGCTAACAACAGATAAACATCGATGCTAACAACATTCAAACATCGATGCTGACAACAGAAAAACATCTATGCTAGCAACATTCAAACATCGATGCTAACAACATTCAAACATCGATGCTAACAACATTCAAACATCGATGCCAACAACAGATAAACATCGATGCTAACAACAGATAAACATCGATGCTAAAAAAGATAAACATCGATGCTAACAACAGATAAACATCGATGCTAACAACAGATAAACATCGATGCTAACAACATACAAACATCGATGCTAACAACAGATAAACATCGATGCTAACAACAGATAAACATCGATACTTACAACATACAAACATCGATACTAACAACAGATAAACATCGATGCTTACAACATACAAACATCGATGCTAACAACATTCAAACATCGATGCTAACAACATTCAAACATCGATGCTGACAACAGAAAAACATCTATGCTAACAACATTCAAACATCAATGCTAACAACATTCAAACATCGATGCTAACAACAGAAAAACATCGATGCTAACAACATACAAACATCGATGCTAACAACATACAAACATCGATGCTAACAACAGATAAACATCGATGCTAACAACATACAAACATCGATGCTAACAACAGATAAACATCGATGCTAACAACAGATAAACATCGATGCTAACAACAGATAAACATCGATACTAACAACAGATAAACATCGATGCTAACAACAGATAAACATCGATGCTAACAACATACAAACATCGATGCTAACAACAGATAAACATCGATGCTAACAACAGATAAACATCGATGCTTACAACATACAAACATCGATGCTAACAACAGATAAACATCGATGCCAACAACATACAAACATCGATGATAAAAAAAGATAAAATCGATGCTAACAACAGATAAACATCGATGCTAACAACATACAAACATCGATGCTAACAACAGATAAACATCGATGCCAACAACATACAAACATCGATGCTAACAACAGATAAACATCGATGCTAACAACAGATAAACATCGATGCTAACAACAGATAAACATCGATGCTTACAACATACAAACATCGATGCTAACAACAGATAAACATCGATGCCAACAACATACAAACATCGATGCTAACAACAGAAAAACATCGATGCTAACAACAGATAAACATCGATGCTAACAACATACAAACATCGATACTAACAACAGAAGAACATCGATGCTAACAACATTCAAACATCGATGCTAACAACATTCAAACATCGATGCTGACAACAGAAAAACATCTATGCTAACAACATTCAAACATCAATGCTAACAACAGATAAACATCGATGCTAACAACAGAAAAACATCGATGCTAACAACATACAAACATCGATGCTAACAACATACAAACATCGATGCTAACAACAGATAAACATCGATGCTAACAACATACAAACATCGATACTAACAACAGAAGAACATCGATGCTAACAACATTCAAACATCGATGCTGACAACAGAAAAACATCGATGCTAACAACATTCAAACATCGATGCTGACAACAGATAAACATCGATGCTAACAACATTCAAACATCAATGCTAACAACATACAAACATCGATGCTAACAACAGATAAACATCGATGCCAACAACATACAAACATCGATACTAACAACATACAAACATCGATGCTAACAACAGATAAACATCGATGCTAACAACAGATAAACATCGATGCTAACAACAGATAAACATCGATGCTAACAACAGATAAACATCGATGCTGACAACAGAAAAACATCTATGCTAACAACATTCAAACATCGATGCTAACAACATACAAACATCGATGCTAACAACAGATAAACATCGATGCCAACAACATACAAACATCGATACTAACAACATACAAACATCGATGCCAACAACATACAAACATCGATGCTAACAACAGATAAACATCGATGCTAACAACAGATAAACATCGATGCCAACAACATACAAACATCGATACTAACAACATACAAACATCGATGCCAACAACATACAAACATCGATGCTAACAACAGATAAACATCGATGCTAACAACAGATAAACATCGATGCTAACAACAGATAAACATCGATACTAACAACAGATAAACATCGATGCTTACAACATACAAACATCGATGCTAACAACATTCAAACATCGATGCTAACAACATTCAAACATCGATGCTAACAACAGATAAACATCGATACTAACAACATACAAACATCGATGCTAACAACAGATAAACATCGATACTAACAACATACAAACATCGATGCTAACAACAGAAAAACATCGATGCTAACAACAGATAAACATCGATGCTAACAACAGACAAACATCGATGCTAACAACAGATAAACATCGATGCTTACAACATACAAACATCGATGCTAACAACAGATAAACATCGATGCCAACAACATGCAAACATCAATGCTGACAACAGAAAAACATCGATGCTAACAACATTCAAACATCGATGCTGACAACAGAAAAACATCTATGCTAACAACATTCAAACATCGATGCTAACAACATTCAAACATCGATGCTGACAACAGAAAAACATCTATGCTAGCAACATTCAAACATCAATGCTAACAACATTCAAACATCGATGCTAACAACAGATAAACATCGATGCCAACAACATACAAACATCGATGCTGACAACAGAAAAACATCGATGCTAACAACATTCAAACATCGATGCTGACAACAGAAAAACATCTATGCTAGCAACATTCAAACATCAATGCTAACAACATTCAAACATCGATGCTGACAACGGAAAAACATCTATGCTAGCAACATTCAAACATCAATGCTAACAACATACAAACATCGATGCTGACAACAGATAAACATCGATGCTAACAACATACAAACATCGATGCTAACAACAGAAAAACATCGATGCTAACAACAGATAAACATCGATGCTAACAACATACAAACATCGATGCTAACAACAGATAAACATCGATGCTAACAACAGATAAACATCGATGCTAACAACAGACAAACATCGATGCTAACAACAGATAAACATCGATGCTTACAACATACAAACATCGATGCTAACAACAGATAAACATCGATGCCAACAACATACAAACATCGATGCTGACAACAGAAAAACATCTATGCTAGCAACATTCAAACATCAATGCTAACAACATTCAAACATCGATGCTAACAACAGATAAACATCGATGCCAACAACATACAAACATCGATGCTGACAACAGAAAAACATCGATGCTAACAACATTCAAACATCGATGCTGACAACAGAAAAACATCTATGCTAGCAACATTCAAACATCAATGCTAACAACATTCAAACATCGATGCTGACAACGGAAAAACATCTATGCTAGCAACATTCAAACATCAATGCTAACAACATACAAACATCGATGCTGACAACAGATAAACATCGATGCTAACAACATACAAACATCGATGCTAACAACAGAAAAACATCGATGCTAACAACAGATAAACATCGATGCTAACAACATACAAACATCGATGCTAACAACAGATAAACATCGATGCTAACAACAGATAAACATCGATGCTAACAACAGACAAACATCGATGCTAACAACAGATAAACATCGATGCTTACAACATACAAACATCGATGCTAACAACAGATAAACATCGATGCCAACAACATACAAACATCGATGCTGACAACAGAAAAACATCGATGCTAACAACATTCAAACATCGATGCTGACAACAGAAAAACATCTATGCTAACAACATTCAAACATCGATGCTAACAACATTCAAACATCGATGCTGACAACAGAAAAACATCTATGCTAGCAACATTCAAACATCAATGCTAACAACATTCAAACATCGATGCTAACAACAGATAAACATCGATGCCAACAACATACAAACATCAATGCTGACAACAGAAAAACATCGATGCTAACAACATTCAAACATCGATGCTGACAACAGAAAAACATCTATGCTAACAACATTCAAACATCGATGCTAACAACATTCAAACATCGATGCTGACAACAGAAAAACATCTATGCTAGCAACATTCAAACATCAATGCTAACAACATACAAACATCGATGCTGACAACAGATAAACATCGATGCCAACAACATACAAACATCGATGCTAACAACAGAAAAACATCGATGCTAACAACAGATAAACATCGATGCTAACAACATACAAACATCGATGCTAACAACAGATAAACATCGATGCTAACAACAGATAAACATCGATGCTAACAACATACAAACATCGATGCTAACAACAGATAAACATCGATGCTTACAACAGACAAACATCGATGCTTACAACAGATAAACATCGATGCTAACAACATACAAACATCGATGCTAACAACAGAAAAACATCGATGCTAACAACATACAAACATCGATGCTAACAACAGAAAAACATCGATGCTAACAACAGATAAACATCGATGCTAACAACATACAAACATCGATGCTAACAACAGATAAACATCGATGCTAACAACAGATAAACATCGATGCTAACAACAGACAAACATCGATGCTAACAACAGATAAACATCGATGCTTACAACATACAAACATCGATGCTAACAACAGATAAACATCGATGCTAACAACATACAAACATCGATGCTGACAACAGAAAAACATCGATGCTAACAACATTCAAACATCAATGCTAACAACATTCAAACATCGATGCTAACAACAGATAAACATCGATGCCAACAACATACAAACATCGATGCTGACAACAGAAAAACATCGATGCTAACAACATTCAAACATCGATGCTGACAACAGAAAAACATCTATGCTAGCAACATTCAAACATCAATGCTAACAACATTCAAACATCGATGCTGACAACGGAAAAACATCTATGCTAGCAACATTCAAACATCAATGCTAACAACAAACAAACATCGATGCTGACAACAGATAAACATCGATGCTAACAACATACAAACATCGATGCTAACAACAGAAAAACATCGATGCTAACAACAGATAAACATCGATGCTAACAACATACAAACATCGATGCTAACAACAGATAAACATCGATGCTAACAACAGATAAACATCGATGCTTACAACAGACAAACATCGATGCTAACAACAGATAAACATCGATGCTTACAACATACAAACATCGATGCTAACAACAGATAAACATCGATGCCAACAACATACAAACATCGATGCTGACAACAGAAAAACATCGATGCTAACAACATTCAAACATCGATGCTGACAACAGAAAAACATCTATGCTAACAACATTCAAACATCGATGCTAACAACATTCAAACATCGATGCTGACAACAGAAAAACATCTATGCTAGCAACATTCAAACATCAATGCTAACAACATTCAAACATCGATGCTAACAACAGATAAACATCGATGCCAACAACATACAAACATCAATGCTGACAACAGAAAAACATCGATGCTAACAACATTCAAACATCGATGCTGACAACAGAAAAACATCTATGCTAACAACATTCAAACATCGATGCTAACAACATTCAAACATCGATGCTGACAACAGAAAAACATCTATGCTAGCAACATTCAAACATCAATGCTAACAACATACAAACATCGATGCTGACAACAGATAAACATCGATGCCAACAACATACAAACATCGATGCTAACAACAGAAAAACATCGATGCTAACAACAGATAAACATCGATGCTAACAACATACAAACATCGATGCTAACAACAGATAAACATCGATGCTAACAACAGATAAACATCGATGCTAACAACATACAAACATCGATGCTAACAACAGATAAACATCGATGCTTACAACAGACAAACATCGATGCTTACAACATACAAACATCGATGCTAACAACAGATAAACATCGATGCCAACAACATACAAACATCGATGCCAACAACATACAAACATCGATGCTAACAACAGATAAACATCGATGCTAACAACAGATAAACATCGATGCTAACAACAGACAAACATCGATGCTTACAACAGACAAACATCGATGCTTACAACAGAAAAACATCTATGCTAACAACATTCAAACATCGATGCTAACAACATACAAACATCGATGCTAACAACAGATAAACATCGATGCCAACAACATACAAACATCGATACTAACAACATACAAACATCGATGCCAACAACATACAAACATAGATGATAACAACAGATAAACATCGATGCTAACAACAGATAAACATCGATGCCAACAACATACAAACATCGATACTAACAACATACAAACATCGATGCCAACAACATACAAACATCGATGCTAACAACAGATAAACATCGATGCTAACAACAGATAAACATCGATGCTAACAACAGATAAACATCGATACTAACAACAGATAAACATCGATGCCAACAACATACAAACATCGATGCTAACAACATTCAAACATCGATGCTAACAACAGATAAACATCGATGCTAACAACAGATAAACATCGATACTAACAACATACAAACATCGATGCTAACAACAGATAAACATCGATGCTAACAACAGATAAACATCGATGCTAACAACAGACAAACATCGATGCTAACAACAGATAAACATCGATGCTTACAACATACAAACATCGATGCTAACAACAGATAAACATCGATGCCAACAACATACAAACATCAATGCTGACAACAGAAAAACATCGATGCTAACAACATTCAAACATCGATGCTGACAACAGAAAAACATCTATGCTAACAACATTCAAACATCGATGCTAACAACATTCAAACATCGATGCTGACAACAGAAAAACATCTATGCTAGCAACATTCAAACATCAATGCTAACAACATTCAAACATCGATGCTAACAACAGATAAACATCGATGCCAACAACATACAAACATCGATGCTGACAACAGAAAAACATCGATGCTAACAACATTCAAACATCGATGCTGACAACAGAAAAACATCTATGCTAACAACATTCAAACATCGATGCTAACAACATTCAAACATCGATGCTGACAACAGATAAACATCGATGCCAACAACATACAAACATCGATGCTAACAACATACAAACATCGATGCTAACAACAGATAAACATCGATGCTAACAACATACAAACATCGATGCTAACAACAGATAAACATCGATGCTAACAACAGATAAACATCGATGCTAACAACAGACAAACATCGATGCTAACAACAGATAAACATCGATGCTTACAACATACAAACATCGATGCTAACAACAGATAAACATCGATGCCAACAACATACAAACATCGATGCTGACAACAGAAAAACATCGATGCTAACAACATTCAAACATCGATGCTGACAACAGAAAAACATCTATGCTAACAACATTCAAACATCGATGCTAACAACATTCAAACATCGATGCTGACAACAGAAAAACATCTATGCTAGCAACATTCAAACATCAATGCTAACAACATTCAAACATCGATGCTAACAACAGATAAACATCGATGCTAACAACATACAAACATCGATGCTAACAACAGATAAACATCGATGCTAACAACAGATAAACATCGATACTTACAACATACAAACATCGATGCTAACAACAGATAAACATCGATGCCAACAACATACAAACATCGATGCTGACAACAGAAAAACATCTATGCTAGCAACATTCAAACATCAATGCTAACAACATACAAACATCGATGCTGACAACAGATAAACATCGATGCCAACAACATACAAACATCGATGCTAACAACAGAAAAACATCGATGCTAACAACAGATAAACATCGATGCTAACAACATACAAACATCGATGCTAACAACAGATAAACATCGATGCTAACAACAGATAAACATCGATGCTAACAACAGACAAACATCGATGCTAACAACAGATAAACATCGATGCTTACAACAGACAAACATCGATGCTTACAACAGATAAACATCGATGCTAACAACATTCAAACATCGATACTAACAACAGATAAACATCGATGCTTACAACAGATAAACATCGATGCTAACAACAGATAAACATCGATGCTAACAACATACAAACATCGATGCTAACAACAGATAAACATCGATGCTAACAACAGATAAACATCGATGCTAACAACATACAAACATCGATGCTAACAACAGATAAACATCGATGCTAACAACAGATAAACATCGATACTTACAACATACAAACATCGATGCTAACAACAGATAAACATCGATGCTAACAACATACAAACATCGATGCTAACAACAGATAAACATCGATGCTAACAACAGATAAACATCGATGCTAACAACAGACAAACATCGATGCTAACAACAGATAAACATCGATGCTTACAACATACAAACATCGATGCTAACAACAGATAAACATCGATGCCAACAACATACAAACATCGATGCTGACAACATACAAACATCGATGCTAACAACAGATAAACATCGATGCTAACAACAGATAAACATCGATACTTACAACATACAAACATCGATGCTAACAACAGATAAACATCGATGCCAACAACATACAAACATCGATGCTAACAACAGATAAACATCGATGCCAACAACATACAAACATCGATGCTAACAACAGAAAAACATCGATGCTAACAACAGATAAACATCGATGCTAACAACATACAAACATCGATACTAACAACAGAAGAACATCGATGCTAACAACATTCAAACATCGATGCTGACAACAGACAAACATTGATGCTAACGACAGACAAACATCGATGCTGACAACAGAAAAACATCTATGCTAACAACATTCAAACATCAATGCTAACAACATTCAAACATCGATGCTAACAACAGAAAAGCATCGATGCTAACAACATTCAAACATCGATGCTGACAACAGAAAAACATCTATGCTAACAACAGATAAACATCTATGCTAACAACAGATAAACATCTATGCTAACAACAGACAAACATTGATGTTAATAACTGATTCGCGTTTTTGCTAATTACAAACTTTTGTTAGTTTTTTTACAGAAAGCATTAATAAAGTTTTTTATGCTATGCTAATTTTAGAATAAAATTTTGACTAAAGTATTGTTTATTTGAATGCCTTTTATATAGATATTGTCTTTTTTCTAAAAGAAAAAAACTGTGTACTAGACACTTTTTGAACTGCGTTCAAAAAGTGGCGTTCCTTGTCTTAATATAATAAAACAAAACCCCAAAAAAATAAGACCTGAACTTATCCAGCCATCATATTGTTTTAAAATATTTTGGATAATAATTAATTTAAGTATATTATTATTTGCATTTGTAATTATAATTGTAAACTATTTTATTTCTTTTTGATAGGCTTGTTATTCTGATATCAATTATCAGGTTTGGCACTTTTTTTAACTCAGATAATCGATAATAAAATGCTATCGATTGGAACTTTTTATTGATGAATTCGATTATCAAGTATGAAATGTGATACAAAAAAAATATGCTTTTGATATCGAATCTTGATTAATCGAAATTAATACCTGAAAAAAACATTAAAAATAGTATTTTAATGGCATAAAATAAATATATTCTAACTTATTATGTAAAAGAATCAGCTTTTATTAAATTTTATAACGAATATGTGAAGTAATCAGTTAAAAAAGTTCACAAAATTTTGATACGTTAAAAAAATTTCAATATTGATAATCGATCTTTAATTTTTATTCATTATTGATATCAAAGATAAAATTTTTGATTTGATATTGATATCAGAAAAATGGATCAATTATCGATATCGAAAATCGAGACTTAACAAGCCTACTTTTTGATTAAGATATTTTAATAAAAAAAAATTTCAGTTATTTTTTTTTCATAAAGCTCATAGAATTTAATTTTTTTTATTTCATGTTAAAAAATGCATCTTTTTATGTTACAAAATTTTTACCGATCCTTTCTTTTGATGTAAGTCTCGGTAAAAATTATGTAAAAATATAAAAAGATGCATCAATTTTTTTATTTACATAATAAATATTCTCAAAATATTATTCTCCATTTTTCTCCTATTTTTTCTTTCAATTAGTTCTCTCAAAAAGCTGAGGCACAATCTCTCTTGCAAAAATTTTATTTTATTTTATTTTATTTTATTTTGGGACAATTTAATTTTTAAAACTTTTTTCACATCACAAGTGAGTTTTTTAAAAAAAAAAATTTTGAAGGTGAGTTTTTTTTAAAAAAAAAAATTCCAAGGTGAGTTTTTTTCAAAGTTCATATCACAAAAGTAAGAAAAAAATGTGAAGTGCCGCAGCATTTAAGCAAGAAAAATCCCAAAGAAACATATATTTATCAGCAATTGATAAAGTTTATATTAGTATAATTTTCACTGTTAAATACCATTTTTAGGAAACATATTAAATTAAATTATTTTTAGTATCAATAGGGGGAAAAAAATAGCATACTGGCATTGTAGAGCACCAAATTTTATGCAAGGCTTCATAATATCATAAGCAAAAACGCAATTTTAGAAATCAATGCTTTTTTCATGATATTCAGATTAATCACCAATATGCTTAAATAAAAAATCTCTACCATCTCACATAATATTCTCCATCATTTTTTACGTATATTTACGTTTTTATATTTTGAATAAAGCAATTTATTAATATGCAAATTCTCATGAATGTTATAAAACTTATGTAAAAAAAACAAAGATACAAGTGCAGTAGATTATTCTACATAAATTAGTGTTTTAAATTATATTAGTAATATTGTTTTTTTCTCTTTTAGTGAAAGAAAAATCAAGGTTTACTTGATTTTACGCATAATTATTAATTTTTTTTTGAAATATATTTATATTTTAAGATTTTTATAAGATTTTCTTCTTTTTGGTTGCTCTGAATTTGTAAATATTAATTACAGATTAAATGATAATTTTAATAAGTATTATTTTTTTCTTTTTTTCCCTTGCCATTTAATATTATATATCATCATTTTTCTCATCTATTATTTCTCATTCTCACCTATCTCATCTTTTATTTCTTATTCTCACCTATCTCATTTATTATTTCTTATTCTCACCTATCTCATCTATTATTTCTTATTCTCACCAATATTCCATAAATGAATTATCTACGGTAAAACCACTCCGACTCTATTTTTAGCTAGCTCTCAATTTTTCAACAAACTTTTTACCATTAAATCTTTAAAATTTTGATATTTTTTAAATACCATTAAGTCATGCTTGGTATGAATTCTTAAATAAGCTGATTTCTATTTAACTTGAAAAAGCAGATAAAAAATATCATATTTGGCAACCTTCAAATTTTATGTGTTTAAACGAATGAATATATCAATTTAATCTTCAATAGCATAATTTTCATTTAGAAATTTCTATTTAAAAATCTTAATTTTTGAAAAAAATCATTTTTCATTTTTAAAAACGAGGCTATTGAGACGCTTGATTTTAATTATATTTTAATATTAGAAATATCAAATATAAATATACACATAATATATATCTGAATAAAGTACAGGATATCTGTAAAATATTGTTTAACTTAATATATGAAGATAAAAATTAAATTTTTCAAGATGCCTTTGAAAACGATTAAAAATGATTCAAAAAAATGAAGAGAAAAACTTTTTCAATATTATTTTTTTTAAAAAAAATGGAAATTTTAACAATTTTATAAGCAATTAGAGAAATAACAACTTATTAATTTAATTTCCTATTACGTCTAAAATATGAAATTCTTGTTTGTTTTATAAATTCATTTCTAAATAATCTTTTGAAATTATATTTTTAATAAATTTTGTTCTATTATTTGTATTATTCTAGATCAATGTGATTAATCGATTGATCATATTTACTGATAGAGAATATTGACAGAAAATATCGCATGTAATTAAGTTTTACCTTGAAAAGATTGCAATGATAATTGTTTTTCAATTCTGTTTATTTTAGAGTACAATTCATATTTATAATTGAATTATAATGTTTTAAAAAAACAAAATATTGTTTTTTAATATTATTAAATTTAGAAATGTTAAAGATATTCTTTATTTTTTGAATTTAATATAGATTGTAGTATAAACTTTTTGAGATATTTTTATTTTATTACTTTGAAAAATGATAGCAATTGTTTGAAATATTTCAATGTAGATATTTTTTTGAATGTTTTTTTATTTTGTTAAAGAAAGACAAAATTTTTATTAAATTTTGCATCTATTGTATTATTCAAAAATATTGGAGGAGGAAAAAAGCTAAATGTCCATAAGATTTTAATGGACATTTTTACACAAATAATTCATAACTTTACATTTTTTTTTGAATACAATAAAACGGTCTTCTGTCCATATGAAATAACGAGAAATGCCTCAAAAAGTCAAACTTGGCTATTCACCTCACTGGACAGGGAAACCCAGTCACTGTCGAAACCCAGGCCCGTGTGTTAAAACCTAGGCCCCCGGTTTTTTATTCAATATTTGACCTCTCCGAACATATTTTAATAATTTAATAGAAAATTTATATAGATAGTGCCTACCTTTAAACATTATAGAAAAAAGGGTCAACCAAATCATATTTCTAAAAAAAATTATAATATATTTATTTTATTATAAGAATAAAATTAATTGATTAAATAATAAATTAAAATATATGATTAAAATTTAAAGATATTCCTATATTAAAAATTTTTATTCTTTCATTTTTGAGAACTTTACATTACGACCATGACGATTTTCTATTGATCTCAATTGTTTTTCATTTTTTATTTACAAACCTTTATTATCGACAAACTTTGAACAACTCTTTGCAAATCAGTTATATATCAGGAGTACTGACGACACATCTTCAATAACTTTCATGTTGCACTAGAAATTGGATACAGGTTGGATATCTATTTTTCAATCAAATATTTCAAGTCTTAAAGTAAAAACAGAAGGGGAAAAGAAACGCCGATGCCAATAAAATACAGATATAAATTGGTATTAATGATTAAAAGCTTTGCCTACCTCAACATTTTTTACTTTTAATAATCTTTTTCTTTTTTTTAAATTACTGTCAACGTTTTTTTGCTAAATTTTAATTTTAGAGCCAGATATAAATAAATTGTACTGTTTAAATGCCAACTATGGTAAAAAAAATATTTAAAATTTCAATAAATAAATTTTATTATTTTTGCATTAAAGTTCTTTTGAAAATTATATATTTAATTAAGGGCTGTAGTAAAAACACGTTCTTTATTATATTTTTTTTATTTTTAAATTGTACGATTTCATATAACATTTCCGTGTAAACCATAGAAAATTTGAATTAAAAGTGGTCTGGGGTTTCAACAAAAGTGCCCTGGTTTCTACAGTGACTATAGAAAATATTGTTTTGATTATAATTTTACAGTTTTAATAAACCTTTCAAATTGTTTAAAAAAATTTTTAACAGAAAGTTTTTTGTTTTGCTAAATTATAATGGCTAAAACTAATTTTATTTTTTAATTAATATCAATTAAAATAAGAAATATGTTTGTAATGTTTATTTATACTATAAAAGTGTAATGTAAGAATAGATTTGAAAAACTTTTGTTCAAGAATTGATTCATCACTCGACCGAAACTTGAAAAAAAGAAAATCATTGTTCTTTTCTGTCACAAAACCAGCACCCATTAGATTTACTAGTAAAACTAGCATCCATTACTAGTAAAAAATGGAGAAAAATGTTAAGCTTTTTTTTTCAATTGAAAATTTTTGATCAGCATTTTCATATCAAATGTCTTATATCGATTTGTAAAATATCTTTTAGTTTTCAATAAAAAACATTTAAGCAAAATTTAATATTTTTTTGAAAAATACCTAATGGGTTTGCCAAAAATTTATTTTTTTGCGAAAAAAAACCTTTTCGAAAAAGTTTAAAGTTTTCTAATATTCTTTTCACTTTTTGAATTAACAAATTCAAATAAAAATATCATCAATTTTTTAAATAGTTTTAATAAGAGTGATTATTATTAAATATTTAAGAAAATAAAAATTATTTACTAAATAAAAATTAAATTTCATTTATTCATTTTTTTTGATAAGCAAAACGCTATTTCGCAGTACTCTATTAAATTAAAAATAACAATATCGTTTACAATAAAAGACAACATTTTCCTTCTGTTTGCGGTACTTTGTTTTCTTGATTTATATCTCTTATTTCTTCTTCACTTTTGTTAACTTTGATTTTTTCTACATCGTCTTTTTCTGATTCTTCTTTCATTCCGATTTCAGCAAGCGAAATTCCGTTTTCATTTGCAACTTTTTTTATATTTTCTCTTTCTTTTTTTAGAAGAACGCGTGCTTCATCTCTCAATTCTGCAGCTTTTTCAATGGCAGTGTTTATATAAGAATCAGATCCATTTTTTTCAATTAAATCAAGAATTTTTGACATTGCACCTTCAACTGAATCAAAATTTGAATGGTCAACACTGTTTAATATTTCTTCGCACTGTTCTTTAAATGACATTATGAAAAAATAATGAAAATTTAAAAAATCAAAATTGTTTATTTCATTCAAAATAAATTTTATTAATTTTTATGTTTTTACTGATAATTAGAGAATTAATTACGAATTTATTTTGATATTAATTGTTATTATAATTTATTATATTTAATTAAAATATAATAAAAATATTTTTTTTAATATTTATTAATATATATGAGAATTTTTTTTTTTGATTATTGATAACGATAATAGAAAAATTCTGAAAAAATAACAAAAGAAATTTGAAATTTTATAGAAAATTTCTGTGCAAATATTTTGATTGATGTATGATAAAAATCTAAATAAAACAAATTAATATCAAACATATAACAATAGAATCATAATATTTCTATAATTTAAGTATATTTTGAGCAAAATGCACTGTTATTTTATCCAATAATTTATGGCAAAGGTATGGAAACTTCTATCCACTCGACAGATCATTTTTATTTCAAAATATAATTTTTAAATGATAGTATTAATGATAAATATAATATAAAAAAGGCATATTTTTCGAGAGGAATTTAAGATAAAGATAGATTATTTTTTTCCAAAAAATTGAATCCAAATCTGGCTATTTTAATTCAAAAAAAAAATATTATTATTTTTATTTTATTATTACTTTTTCAAATATAATTATATAAATATATTATATTTTGTACCGAAATAACGCGTAATTCGTTGGATTGATATTTCATATCACAAGTGATATGAACCAATTTGACCTAACAGGTAAATTTTTTTTGACATAAAAGGTGAATTTATTTTTTCCAAAAGTTATATGAGTTTCTTTGAGAAATTGTTTCATATTTTTCCTCACATTGATATTTCAAATTCAATTCCCGGTTCTTTTCAACCACCTTTTCCATTCAAAAATGATGAACAAAAGAGAGTCATTAAGAAATTAAAAAATCATTTAGTTTTGTTAGAAAAATATTTGCTGGACAACACACAACAAAGTTCCCCAATTTTACCAAATAAAAGCGATTCG
>JAPFFF010000526.1:0-20695 GCA_039105265.1 Tritrichomonas musculus | reverse complement strand
GATCGCGTTGTGACAATTGAAAATATCTGTTGAAATCTTTAGGTGAAAGCTTAGACATGATCGGAATGAACCCATCTTGTGCAAAATCAAGAATATAGCATTCATCCAAATATTGACGACATATTTCACGTGTATATTTACGATGATATTTTTCGCAATGTTGAGCAACACATAAAAAGGCATCTTCAAAACTTACAAATCGATTATTGTCTGTTTCTCGTTCATTTATTGGATATAATTCGTTATTCTTGCTTTTCCGATTTTTATTCTCTTCTTTCTTTCTTTTTTTTGGAACGTTATAATCATAACTTGGAAGTTTCGAGATCAGATGTTTAAATCCACTTTTTATTTTTCGTTCGGTTTTAGTTCCTTCTTCATTATCGTTTAAAATATGTTTTTCTTTTTTCTTTGTTTTATTCTCATTTTCTACTTCGGGATCAGTATCAGTGCTTTGAGTACGACTTGAATTTTCTTTTTGTAAACGATTAAAGTTTATTTGTTCAGATTCCATTGTACACGAATATAGTAACTGGAAAAAGTAGGTGACGAATTCAATTTTTTGATAGAATTTTCTCAATCTATAGAAAAAAAATTGTGAAAATTAATTCAAAATCAAATCAATGTTATAAACTAGAACGATCATTATTTTTATTCAAAACTTATAGAAATTGAATGCGTCACCCAGTTTTTCGCGAAATCATCCACTTTTTCTTGGTACTATATATATATATAAAAAACTTTTGTTTTCAAATTTCAATTTCCAACGATTTTTCAATTGAGATATCCCTCTCAATTTTTATTTCAAAAAGTTTTTTTAAAAATCTCTTTGGTTCTGCGGTTTCTTTCAAAAAGTTTGTTTTTTATAAAAAATTTTATCAAAGTTTTTTCAAACGCGATCAAAATTTAATAAACGAAATTGTTTTAATTTCACTGTTAATAATCTATTTAATAATGGCCCTGTTAAAATTCGTTATTATAAAAAAAAAATTATTATTGTTTGCAAACCCTTTTTCGATAAATGAATTAAATAATCTTTTATATGTAATCAATTTATATATCATATTAAATAGCCAAAATAAAAAAAATACAGGTTCAATAAGTAATTTATAAAAAATTGTATTTTTTCTGTTATTCCATGTTATCTCTAATAGATTTCATGTTTATATAGCTTTAATAAGCTTATAAATGAATATATTCATCAAAAAGACATAAAAAAAGTAATCATGCAAAAATAATATTTATTGAACTCCATATGATTAGTATTTATGCTATAAATTATCTTTTTATATTGTATGGGGATCTTTTTCACTATAATAAAAAAAATGTCATACCAAAATTATAAAAGATATTCATTATTTATTTTGATCCATTTTTTTCTTTTTCATTTCTTTTCAAATCATGAATAAAAAATAAATTTCTTGTATTTTAGAGATTTTTTTACGAAATAGATATCATTGAGTATTATCTATGTAGAATTGATCCAAAATTGAGCATAGTTAATGCAATCGAATGACCAAAATTTTATATTAAATATAATAAATTTCATGTATATTGAATTGTGCAAGTGTATCAGGTGGCCATGAGTAAATTAACGAAATTTAATATAAATATCAACTTCATAATCAAGTGACTTTAATTCGAAACTATATTTTCTCTTTTGGTTCATTCCTAATACAATTGACATTTGAAATTGGTATTTCAATTGATAAATATGTTTTCTAATTATAATCAAAGCTAAAATACATTAAAATTCAATTATATGTCTTTTTTATATATTAAATTAACTAGTAAAATATATTTTTATATTTTTTTGTTTTATTTCATATTTTTTTATTAAGATATATTTATATTAATTAGGTAGAAACTTACTATATATTTTTATTGAATTTGTTAAAAGGGCCTGAAGGTCCAAAAACTAAAAACGATTATTATGATCGTGGTTATGATAATTCATAAAATCTAGCTAAGAAAAAAGCAGAAGCGGCAAGTAAGAAAAATTATTTCGAAAATCATTTTCCATCATTTCCTTTCTTTTTCCACTCTTTAAAAGGCAATTATAATGTAGACTAAAATGATTCATATTATTCTCTCTCAATCATCTTTTTCTAGAGAATTTTTTGCATAAAGTATTCAAAAAGTTGCACTTTTACGGTGTTCTGTAGGAGCTTTGAAAAATAAGCAATTCAATGAACGACCAAATAGCCATACTTTACAAAACCGCGCAAATGTCTATTTCAAAGAATTCAATTATAACTATAAATATGATAGAAATAATGATGAAAAAGATATATATAAAAAAAAAAAAAAAAAAATACAACAAACCACTCGGTTTTTTTGTTTTATCATCAATTAAAAGATGAGTATAAAAATGACTGATTTCTATTAACTGTATGAAATAGTGAATGACATTTTTAAAAAAAAAAATCTGCTTTAAAAATCAAATTTCTGATTGCTGATTCTTTTCTTTGATAAAGATGTTTCTGGTGATAAAAGCTAAACAGTGTTTCAGATTTCGGTGCTATTCAAAAAAAATTGTTTTTAATTGAGAGAATTATTTTAAATTTCAAAGAATTGAATGGTACGGGAAAATGAACTGGCTTACAAAAATAACGATAAATAGAGATAATCCAGCCATAGAAGAAAGCAATAATAAAAATGAATTGTAGTAATAATAAAAATGGCTGGAATATGGCTAGTATTGAAATTAGTGAAAGAGATAATGGCCATGATTAAAGATTCATTATTATCTATTTTTTTTCTTTTGATTGATCAGTAAATATTGGTAGTAATCATTGATGTTGGCAATATCTTGAAATTCAAAGAAGTAATCTTACTGATTAAAAATTTTCATGGTTACTATTTTCATTGCAAAAGTGAATCACAAAAAAATTGAATTTGACTAAAAGCTGATTATTTAAACTGATCTGGTTTATGGCATTCTTTTATTCAAAATTATGATAGAAAATCAAATTGCGATTTATTTTTAATGAAATCAAAATAATGATTGAGTAAAATGTGGGTAAAGTTGGAAAAAAGTTGATAATGGTGAAATGAAGCTCTTAAATTTTAAAAAATAAGTTGATTATGAAATTAGTTATTTTAAATACAATAAAAAGAAAAATGGTTATATTTTTAATCCAATTTGTAATAATTCAAAAGATCACTTTTTTCCGAATCTTTAATTAATTCTGGTCTTGAAAAAGACAAAAATATAAGTTTTTAGAAATACCAAGTGTAATGACTCTTCCAAGCTGCAAGAAATCAGTCAAAACAACCGACTGTTGTTGCTGATCTGTCATTGAGCCTTGTGAAAGTGGGCCTTTTTACGAGTAGCCAACAAAATAACTGAAGAATACATGTCCAGAAGTTGTCTAGTTTCAAGAAAAAAAATCAACGAAATATGATATGCATGAAAGCCCATTTCTACTATTTCAGACGATGGACCGATTTTTGACCACAAACCCCATAATAACAATAAATTTGGAATGCAAAGAAAAAAAGGAGATAAATTCAGCCCTATTGAATTGTTTCGTATAAGAAATTATTTGAAAACTCAAATCATATTGAGGGAACAACAATCATCGTTCAGGCTTGATTTACCGATAATTATATATCAGGATATTTGCTTTTTGAAAAGAGCTATATATAATTTGTATGAAATAAAAGTAAAATTTGTAGAAAGAAAAATAATAGTATATTATTTTTTCCATAATAATAATAAGTATCATCTATATTTGATCTCAAATTTCTTCAGATGTCAAGATGAATATTTATCTTTCATTGATTTTCAAAGATTTTTTTAAATTTACGAATTAAAAAACTTTAAGCTGAAATATGCAATAGTCCTTTGAATTATCTTTATAAATTTATAAATTTGAAATGAAAGCACAGTTCACCATTAAAAATGTTTTTTAACCAAAAACGGTTATGGGGTATAATTTAGCTATGACGATTAATATTTGAATGTGAGAAGACTTTTAATCGAGATCATTATTTTTCTAGTTGATCAAAATACTTTGATGATTTATAAGCAATTTAAGTATTTTAAAACAGATTCACAAATCAGAAGTTTGAAAATATTTACTTAAATATAGATAATGATTTCAGATTACTGTAATGGAAAACTTATAAACATTTTTTATATTCATGATAAAAATATTCTATTAGCAATTATTCTATCTATTCAAAAGTTGCTGCATAACTTTTAAGCTATAGCAAGTTATGAAGCAAATACTCTTTATAACCTCCTTATCAACCACAGAGATATCTATAAGGATTGCAAAGGCCAAAAACATGAAAATTAAATATATAATGAAATTATGATTATACCCCAGTTTTTATTAAAATATATTGTTTTAATCGATATTTATTATTTCTTTTTTTAAAAAAATTTGTATGAGAAAAACTCATTATAGTTATATCGGTTAGCAATAAATACAATGGAATATGTTTCTTTTTTTTTTTTTTTAAGTGCTTCCTTGTATAATTGCAGCATTTTTTTTGTACGTGTATTGTTTTAATAACATGAAAATATACAAAACAGATAAAAAAAATATCTTAAAACGATTAAAAAGTCTTTTATCAAGATATTTCAAAAAAATAAAAGCATTTCACATGGTTTGTAGTTGAAATATTATTATAATTTTCATTACTATAATAAAATATATCGTTATTAGCATATATTTATGGCAAAATAATGTATTTACAGGTTATAAATGCTACATGTATCACAAATATCATTGAAAATTTATTAATGATAAATATCAATTCCACTTTCTATATTAAATATTTCTATTTATATGCTTTAATGATTTAAAAAATATTAATATATGATTTAAATTTCATATAATCCATAAAACACCATTAAAAAAATGAAAAATTGAATGACAGTGATATGACTATATTATCATTCAAAATAAATGGAAAATGAATTAGCATTGAATTTTTGTGACTACTTTATGAAAAGGAGCTTCCAAATTAGTTCAGAATAAAATTTAAAAAACTAAAGGATATTTTTGATCTCAGAATGCCAAAATTTTTCTTTTTGAGTATGTATTCGATAATTTTTCATATATGATAAATAATAGCATATCAACCACCCGAAATATACCTGGTTATCACCTAAAACATACATTAGCTAAATATAAAACTAATATTATACTTTTTTTACTGGAATTGAAGAAATTGGTAGGACTTTGACTAGTCAAAGAAATGAGTCTTGTCTGATATGGTGGAAAGCCAAAAAGGATTCCCATAAAACCTTTGGTCTATGGCAGGTTTTCTGCCATACGTATATTATCGAGCACTTCGTATTGCATAGTGCATTAGACTTATTTGTCTGCAAGCTATTATAATGTTACAGTTATGATGAATATAATCAAACACGTAATGAAATACTTAAAGAATTAAACCAAAATGTGGAAGAAAGAAGAAATTAAAAAAAAAAAAAAAAAAAATCCAAAATCCTTAATTAACAAAAAGAATGATTTAAGAACAATGATTTCATGCATACTCGTATATATCCCTTAATATGTTTTGCATCTTTGCATATAAAATGATTACTCTTACGTCTTATAGTAAAGGGGCACCTATTCAGTATCTCATAATCATTGGTAAAGTCTTTGAGTGGTACAAATGACATTTACATATATTCATAAGGGAGGTAGGAGATTCTCGGGGTAGGCACCTGTGCCGTTTCATCGATGGTGGGCAGTAGTGAGAACCATCTTGGAGAAAAAAATTTTTTTTATATTTTTTATTTTTATTTTTATTTTTTTTTTTTTTTTTTTTTTTTTTTATCTTTGTTAGGAGTTCGGGTTGACGCTGGGGAAGACAGCCCCCGCGTAAACCGACTCCTATATACTACTAAAGTTTTATTTTTATAAGTTTTTTCATGAAAAAAGAAACCAATTTTACAATTTAAGACCTTTTGATACAGAATGTTACGAGCAACTGGCCTCATAGAAGAAAAAATTCACCTGATAGTACTATTTTCAAATGTTTTACAGACAAAATATGTATTTGATTCTTTCCTTCTTAATCAAAATCCAAATGATATTGTAAAAAAAATTTATTGACCTGCATTCAAAAGTTATTGGTCAATAAATGATATTAGATTTATGAATTGGCTAAAAGTACATCAATTTCTAGGAAATATTTTTTCCATTTGTCCATAATCTGCGTGTTCCTCATGATTTGTTGAATAAAGTCTGCAAAGATTATTTCAGAGTTTGTGAAGAAACTATTAAAATTAATACAGTGGTCTATTTTGCCAAGCCTTCAACGATGATGTAAAAATATGTTATATCATGTGGGTTACTTGACTAATATAGAAAAACAATAAAAAATGTTATTCTCAAAGCCAAAATTTTAAATATACAATCGTAGTTCTTGTAATAGATAATCTTCTAGGACAGATAAAATGAATTTTATCAAGTCCGTTTTGGTCCATAGACCATCAAACATTTCCCTCTTAAAATTTCTTATATATATGAATAATGCAAGAGATAATAAAGAAATTCCCTGTTATTATGGTAAAATATTGAAGAGAATTGATGCTTGTCATTACGTCCAACAGATAGAAGGGGAAAAATCAGCTACCTGAGAGTTCCCTCATTTCTAAGAATGCTTAATCACATTTTACTTGTAATTGAATTTCATATACTATAAATGCATATGATTCTGGTGATAATGACATATCTTGGCAAAAGGAACGGGCTCTTCAAATGGCAAAAATGTTTTTATATGTGATAAATCTCAATTCCATTACCCACATCTGTGACAATCACCAAAATATTCATATTTAAAAACTCTATAATATTTGATGAGCAATTTCTTTCATCACTTCATAATTTATCTTACCAGTTACATTTTTTTTTTTTTTTTTTTTTTTTTTTTTTTTTTTTTTTTTTTTTTTTCATATAGTATATTTAATTTTTTTTGTTTGTTTTGATTTTTTTCGATTTTTAGAGAAAACTGGAAATTGTCTAAATAAATAATGAAATTGATAAAAATAAATTTGATTAGTTGGAGGTGCATTCATAAACACAGTTATAAAATGCACCTCGGAAGGCGGAAATAATATTTGAACTGATTGAAGTCTGTCTGAACGAATCAATGATTCGAATGATCTGAGATGTTTGTTGACTCAAATCACTTGGTACCGTAATTCGGCTCATTTTTCCTTATCATGTACCGAAAAAATCGATATCAAGTGGTTGAGTCTGATGGCTTGAATGTGGGGCTAAGAACAATTGAATAATTCCTTCTTCTGAACATACGTTTAAAAAATTATCTGAATCGTATGGATCAAATTCATCCAAAATAAGAACACAATTGAACTTCGATCTTCTTTGTCTTACTTCTGGGAAGATATATTCAAACGCCCACTTTTCAAAAAGTTCTGTGGAAAAGAAACCAGTATCTATGTATCCGAACACGTATAGTTCAATCTCAATAGTTTTTCTTTGAACAACAAAGGCAGGAGTAAAACCACTTCCATCGCCTCCAATAGTAACAAGAAGTGATGCTCTTTTTTCTTGTCTGTCAACTGGGAATTTGATATCTTAATAGCTTACATAACTAGGAATAATCACTGTAACATTTGCAGAGTCTTGTCATTCAGCAAAGACATATTTTCTAAATTGCACGACGGTTGATCTATTGTACCTTTTACAAATTGTTTAGATACACTATTTATTGCAAAATCATTTATTTTTCTTTTCTTGATATCAATGGATTCAAGTTTTTGTGAGTCCTCTAAGAAAAAAGCAGTCTCAATTGGGACAGGAACGTTAGCATCATGTACAATATTTTCACGATTAGGGTGTTGTGTTTTAACTCTTGGTGGTAACTCCATTTTGACTAAAAATAAATATCTTACTTATTCTTTCTTGGTTTACTAGCATGAAGAATTATTTCCTTTGGAATTATATCTCCCTTTTTCAATTGAATCTGATAGGCTTTCGATTTGACCATATTTTCATTCCTTTCACCTATATAACCAATTATCGATCCAAAAAGTGTGATTTTGTGTACTGAACAATATTTGGCCACTAAATTCAATATTTCTTTAACGTCCTCATAATCATCCCAATCAAATTTCTTTGCCCAATCAGTAAAGATTATTTTTTTGTTTGATAATTTAAACTTTGATTTACAAATTTCTGATAATTCAGATATTTCTGTCTTTTTCAATGTTTTATTAAAATAAAGTGAACATTCAATTGGCAAAATTAATTCTGGCATTTTTATTTATAGAAAAATTTTTAATTTACATTCTTTTTGATTTATCTTTTGGTACACCAGATTCTACATCTTCATGAACATTCTAATAAGGGTATTTATATGATTTGGCTAAATGATATGCACCTTTTTTAATAAAATAATTATAAGTCTCTTGTTCGATTCTTTCCTTCTCAGCTTGACTCATTTTTTTTGGGGAGAGTCGGTTTTTCTGTGTTGTTAGAATGCTTTTGAAAACTGGGTGGTGTAGGTGGGAGGGGAGCTGTTTCTAATGATTTGCTCTTTAATTCACGTGCAATTCTTTGTCTAAAATTAGGTGCGTCATCTATTGGATAAGGCCATTTACCATCATGCAATAATATCCTTGCATTTTGCATCATTTATATAGCACAATCAATATCATTATTTTGTTTAGGAACACGATTATATCTCATTGGATATTTCTGATTAATGCCTTGTGATTTCAAGAATTTATTCATTATTTTACCGATATCTGGGTATGTTTCCATGTTTGAATCATATACACCGATATCTTTATTGCCATTATCGATTACTATTAATATCCAATGTTCCTCTAGTTCAGCAGGAATTACAATGCAATCATAATAATCAATTGGTTTCTTATTAAACTGTGGAGCTTTACTAAGATACTCAAAGAGAGAGTCCACTGCTTCTTGTTTCGGATTCTCATATAGCATATAGAACCAATCGGGAGGCAATAAGGCTACATGTCCTATTCTTTTCACTTTTTTTCCTTTTTCTATTAATAATTTTAGATTTGGATATACTTCTTTTGATTCTAATTGTGAATTATTATCAGTGATTGCATTATAATCAATAAATTGGTCTAGATCCATTGGAGGTGTTGGTGGTCTTGATGTGTGCCTTGATGTTTGTTTTGATGATTGAGGGGATGTTTGTGGGAGTGGGGGAGGAGATGGCGCTCTTGATGTACCGCTTGATGATAATGTAGACGTTTGAGAAGAAGACGATGAAGATGCCAACTTTTTAAGTATAGGTTTGGCCGAAGACGATGACTTTTTCTGAAAGATTGCTTTGTTTTGTGATGGCTCTTCTTGAGGTGGCGGTAATGCATCATCATGCTCTGGCTTCACCCATTTTGCATGTCTTTTTGGTTTGGGCTTATAATATTTTATGAACTTAAAGGCAGCATTATTGTCACTTTGCACCTTCCCATATTTAATGAAATAACGCCAAGCAGATTTAGCATTAGGCGATCCTTTATAGGCCAAAATTTCACCGCTAAAACGTTCTCTAAATAATTTGCCCTTCATATTATTCGCAAATATTTCTAATTCATCCCTAAAACCCTTTGCTGGTATCCAATTATAGGGCACTAAACATGTCACATAATTATTTGTGATATCTATATATTTAAAATTGTGTTCTCTTTTCAAATCTGCAACTTTTTGATATGTTATAGGTGGATTGAAACGAATTTGACCTTGAATAATTATTATATCTGACATTTTGAATAAAAATAAATTACGGCATTTTTCGATTAAAATTGTTTTCAGAATGCGTTACCCATCGTAAATTACATAGACGGTTATCTTTACGATTGCGGTTTTTATGATCGACTTCTTTTTTGTGAACAGGATCATCGTTAGGCAAAAATTGTTTGGCAATAATAACGTGTTTTAAATAGTTTACACCATTCAAATTAACCGTCAAATAACCTTCATTATGTTTTGAATCTTTCAATGGTTTACGTGTCATCTTATTTCTTATGGTGAAAGGGTATTTATTTAAAATCTCATAGTCAAGTATAAAGCCTTTTAATGGAACAAAGCTCATTTTTCAAATACAAAAAATTAATCTAATGGTCGTTCACCAAATTCTTGGAAGTCATGTTTTCTCGTATTGTTATTCAGTATATATCGAATACACCAGCTGTTTCTACGAGGCACTTCTAAATGAGCATTATGACCAAATAAGCTCTTAACACACTTCATATCTTCTGGTTTTTTGAAATTAATGAATGCATGACCATGATATCTGCCATTCTCACAAGTATCCTCACATGTACATAGATAAGTGGAGTTATCTAGCAGTTCTTTAGGGTATTCATGTGTCCAGAATGTGATCATATAGTTCCTTCTTTTTCCCCACATTTGTTTTTTATATGAAGAAAAAAATATAAAAATAAAAATAAAAATAGAGAAAAAAATTTATAAATGACCTTGGTGAAATCATCGGCGCAGTTAGGTCTGGGCGACCGTTAAGGGCGCACAGCATAACGTATACTACTGCATTTGACCGTTTTTGTTCACATTCAACCGAAAATTTCATTGGTTTGATTAGAATGCTCTGCGATTATGATAATTCATTTAAGACAATAATGCACAATTTATCCCGTTATGAATATGTTAATAGAGTTGCTAGAAAAATATATGTCAAAAAACACCCTAAAAGGTTAAATTTAGAAGGTGTTCCTTTAATTGAAAAGGAAGTGAAATTTTCATTTGACCATTCTGCATTTGAGTTATGAGTTATTATTTTCAAATATGGATGTGAAATTCGATGAAAATTTGATGAAAGAATTTATTTTATCTCTAGAGTTATTAAATGGAAATGCTCCTTTTCGAACTAAAAATGTACCAAATAGAACAAGCGGTGGACAAATAATGCTTAGATTGGTTTCTATATCACAATACAAAAGAAAAATATGGAGTAATCAAGAAATTCATTTCATTGATAATAGTCTTTGGCTTAAAAAAGATTTTTAAAATGATGAATGCTGAGCCAAATTTAATTGTTCAAAAGATGAATTGAATAAAATTATACAAGAGATATATATTGAAATATCCAAAAGAGAATGGACACTTGAAGAAGAGAGAATATTCGTAGACTATGCTCCAACCAAAATACCCTGTCAAATTTTCCTTTTTTAGAATTGCGGGGATTAGTAAAAAATAAACGTACACTGGCATACCAACTTTTTCTAAATGTAGTCAATTTAAAAAAGTGCTCTTTTTTCATATCTTTATTGTGACTATTATTACATTTGGGAAAAAGATCGCTGATCTACCTTTAATAGCAATAACTTTACTATTACTTATTTTTTTATCCACTTTTCGTTTTACAGCTGCCTCACCAGGAAATGCTGAATTATTCAACATCATCTGGTGAGAGGAAAGTCACTCCACCAGCAAAAGTACTAAATCGCTCATCATACATCTCAAACAAACAAAAATAAAAGCATTAGTTTAAGCACAAACGAATTTTTTTACTCAATTGAATTTTAATTTTCAAACTTTTCCCCGCTTGACCAACGAGGCATATCATTCGCATGTACAATTAACGTAACACATATTTTCTATAGAACATTTCGCTTTGCAACCTATTCATCAACTTTATATCAATACTAATTATCAAAATTCTACCTTAATATTGTTAATCAAATTATTCTCATTCAATTCATAACATTAGCACTCAAATTATTTAACATTTATACTTTTTTCATTTTTATCTTATCTTATCTCTTTGTATTCTTTTTTAAGACTATTTATTTCTTTTTTGGAACGTATCTTTTATTTTATTAGTTTTAATAATATATTATTTATGTTTTTCTTTTTCCTTTTTTTTTTTTTTAAATTTAAGATATTTATTTGAAGAAATTTATTTGCAAGCACGTTAATGAATACAGAAGCGAACACGGAAGACCTTAAAGAATTTATTTTACAGATGGTTATACTTTACTTATATTTGAAGATGCAGGATTCGAAAGACAAACGTACGGAACGGAATACATGAGCACGGAAACGAATACAGACGGGAACACGGAAGACCTTAAAGAATTTATTTTACAGATGGTTATACTTTACTTATATTTGAAGATGCAGGATTCGAAAGACAAACGTACGGAACGGAATACATGAGCACGGAAACGAATACAGACGGGAACACGGAAGACCTTAAAGAATTTATTTTACAGATGGTTATACTTTACTTATATTTGAAGATGCAGGATTCGAAAGACAAACGTACGGAACGGAATACATGAGCACGGAAACGAATACAGACGGGAACACGGAAGACCTTAAAGAATTTATTTTACAGATGGTTATACTTTACTTATATTTGAAGATGCAGGATTCGAAAGACAAACGTACGGAACGGAATACATGAGCACGGAAACGAATACAGACGGGAACACGGAAGACCTTAAAGAATTTATTTTACAGATGGTTATACTTTACTTATATTTGAAGATGCAGGATTCGAAAGACAAACGTACAGAACGGAATACATGAGCACGGAAACGAATACAGAAACGAACACAGAAGAATATCTCGAAATTATGTTATATAAACAGTTCTATTTTGATTTTAAATATTATTCAGTAATCAGAATTAAAGAAAGGAATACATGAACACGGAAACGAATACAGACGGGAACACGGAAGACCTTAAAGAATTTATTTTACAGATGGTTATACTTTACTTATATTTGAAGATGCAGGATTCGAAAGACAAACGTACGGAACGGAATACATGAGCACGGAAACGAATACAGACGGGAACGCGGAAGACCTTAAAGAATTTATTTTACAGATGGTTATACTTTACTTATATTTGAAGATGCAGGATTCGAAAGACAAACGTACGGAACGGAATACATGAGCACGGAAACGAATACAGACGGGAACACGGAAGACCTTAAAGAATTTATTTTACAGATGGTTATACTTTACTTATATTTGAAGATGCAGGATTCGAAAGACAAACGTACGGAACGGAATACATGAGCACGGAAACGAATACAGACGGGAACACGGAAGACCTTAAAGAATTTATTTTACAGATGGTTATACTTTACTTATATTTGAAGATGCAGGATTCGAAAGACAAACGTACGGAACGGAATACATGAGCACGGAAACGAATACAGACGGGAACACGGAAGACCTTAAAGAATTTATTTTACAGATGGTTATACTTTACTTATATTTGAAGATGCAGGATTCGAAAGACAAACGTACGGAACGGAATACATGAGCACGGAAACGAATACAGACGGGAACACGGAAGACCTTAAAGAATTTATTTTACAGATGGTTATACTTTACTTATATTTGAAGATGCAGGATTCGAAAGACAAACGTACGGAACGGAATACATGAGCACGGAAACGAATACAGATGGGAACACGGAAGACCTTAAAGAATTTATTTTACAGATGGTTATACTTTACTTATATTTGAAGATGCAGGATTCGAAAGACAAACGTACAGAACGGAATACATGAGCACGGAAACGAATACAGAAACGAACACAGAAGAATATCTCGAAATTATGTTATATAAACAGTTCTATTTTGATTTTAAATATTATTCAGTAATCAGAATTAAAGAAAGGAATACATGAACACGGAAACGAATACAGACGGGAACGCGGAAGACCTTAAAGAATTTATTTTACAGATGGTTATACTTTACTTATATTTGAAGATGCAGGATTCGAAAGACAAACGTACGGAACGGAATACATGAGCACGGAAACGAATACAGACGGGAACACGGAAGACCTTAAAGAATTTATTTTACAGATGGTTATACTTTACTTATATTTGAAGATGCAGGATTCGAAAGACAAACGTACGGAACGGAATACATGAGCACGGAAACGAATACAGACGGGAACACGGAAGACCTTAAAGAATTTATTTTACAGATGGTTATACTTTACTTATATTTGAAGATGCAGGATTCGAAAGACAAACGTACGGAACGGAATACATGAGCACGGAAACGAATACAGACGGGAACACGGAAGACCTTAAAGAATTTATTTTACAGATGGTTATACTTTACTTATATTTGAAGATGCAGGATTCGAAAGACAAACGTACAGAACGGAATACATGAGCACGGAAACGAATACAGATGGGAACACGGAAGACCTTAAAAAATTTATTTTACAGATGGTTATACTTTACTTATATTTGAAGATGCAGGATTCGAAAGACAAACGTACAGAACGGGATACATGAACACGGAAACGAATACAGAAACGAACACAGAAGAATATCTCGAAATTATGTTATATAAACAGTTCTATTTTGATTTTAAATATTATTCAGTAATCAGAATTAAAGAAAGGAATACATGAACACGGAAACGAATACAGACGGGAACGCGGAAGACCTTAAAGAATTTATTTTACAGATGGTTATACTTTACTTATATTTGAAGATGCAGGATTCGAAAGACAAACGTACGGAACGGAATACATGAGCACGGAAACGAATACAGACGGGAACACGGAAGACCTTAAAGAATTTATTTTACAGATGGTTATACTTTACTTATATTTGAAGATGCAGGATTCGAAAGACAAACGTACAGAACGGAATACATGAGCACGGAAACGAATACAGAAACGAACACAGAAGAATATCTCGAAATTATGTTATATAAACAGTTCTATTTTGATTTTAAATATTATTCAGTAATCAGAATTAAAGAAAGGAATACATGAACACGGAAACGAATACAGACGGGAACGCGGAAGACCTTAAAGAATTTATTTTACAGATGGTTATACTTTACTTATATTTGAAGATGCAGGATTCGAAAGACAAACGTACGGAACGGAATACATGAGCACGGAAACGAATACAGACGGGAACACGGAAGACCTTAAAGAATTTATTTTACAGATGGTTATACTTTACTTATATTTGAAGATGCAGGATTCGAAAGACAAACGTACGGAACGGAATACATGAGCACGGAAACGAATACAGACGGGAACACGGAAGACCTTAAAGAATTTATTTTACAGATGGTTATACTTTACTTATATTTGAAGATGCAGGATTCGAAAGACAAACGTACGGAACGGAATACATGAGCACGGAAACGAATACAGACGGGAACACGGAAGACCTTAAAGAATTTATTTTACAGATGGTTATACTTTACTTATATTTGAAGATGCAGGATTCGAAAGACAAACGTACAGAACGGAATACATGAGCACGGAAACGAATACAGATGGGAACACGGAAGACCTTAAAGAATTTATTTTACAGATGGTTATACTTTACTTATATTTGAAGATGCAGGATTCGAAAGACAAACGTACGGAACGGAATACATGAGCACGGAAACGAATACAGACGGGAACACGGAAGACCTTAAAGAATTTATTTTACAGATGGTTATACTTTACTTATATTTGAAGATGCAGGATTCGAAAGACAAACGTACGGAACGGAATACATGAGCACGGAAACGAATACAGACGGGAACACGGAAGACCTTAAAGAATTTATTTTACAGATGGTTATACTTTACTTATATTTGAAGATGCAGGATTCGAAAGACAAACGTACGGAACGGAATACATGAGCACGGAAACGAATACAGACGGGAACACGGAAGACCTTAAAGAATTTATTTTACAGATGGTTATACTTTACTTATATTTGAAGATGCAGGATTCGAAAGACAAACGTACAGAACGGAATACATGAACACGGAAACGAATACAGAAACGAACACAGAAGAATATCTCGAAATTATGTTATATAAACAGTTCTATTTTGATTTTAAATATTATTCAGTAATCAGAATTAAAGAAAGGAATACATGAACACGGAAACGAATACAGACGGGAACACGGAAGACCTTAAAGAATTTATTTTACAGATGGTTATACTTTACTTATATTTGAAGATGCAGGATTCGAAAGACAAACGTACGGAACGGAATACATGAGCACGGAAACGAATACAGACGGGAACACGGAAGACCTTAAAGAATTTATTTTACAGATGGTTATACTTTACTTATATTTGAAGATGCAGGATTCGAAAGACAAACGTACGGAACGGAATACATGAGCACGGAAACGAATACAGACGGGAACACGGAAGACCTTAAAGAATTTATTTTACAGATGGTTATACTTTACTTATATTTGAAGATGCAGGATTCGAAAGACAAACGTACGGAACGGAATACATGAGCACGGAAACGAATACAGACGGGAACACGGAAGACCTTAAAGAATTTATTTTACAGATGGTTATACTTTACTTATATTTGAAGATGCAGGATTCGAAAGACAAACGTACGGAACGGAATACATGAGCACGGAAACGAATACAGACGGGAACACGGAAGACCTTAAAGAATTTATTTTACAGATGGTTATACTTTACTTATATTTGAAGATGCAGGATTCGAAAGACAAACGTACGGAACGGAATACATGAGCACGGAAACGAATACAGACGGGAACACGGAAGACCTTAAAGAATTTATTTTACAGATGGTTATACTTTACTTATATTTGAAGATGCAGGATTCGAAAGACAAACGTACGGAACGGAATACATGAGCACGGAAACGAATACAGACGGGAACACGGAAGACCTTAAAGAATTTATTTTACAGATGGTTATACACTTATATTTGAAGATGCAGGATTCGAAAGACAAACGTACGGAACGGAATACAAGCACGGAAACGAATACAGATTTAAAGAATTTTTTTACAGATGGTTATACTTTACTTATATTTGAAGATGCAGGATTCGAAAGACAAACGTACAGAACGGAATACATGAGCACGGAAACGAATACAGAAACGAACACAGAAGAATATCTCGAAATTATGTTATATAAACAGTTCTATTTTGATTTTAAATATTATTCAGTAATCAGAATTAAAGAAAGGAATACATGAACACGGAAACGAATACAGACGGGAACGCGGAAGACCTTAAAGAATTTATTTTACAGATGGTTATACTTTACTTATATTTGAAGATGCAGGATTCGAAAGACAAACGTACGGAACGGAATACATGAGCACGGAAACGAATACAGACGGGAACACGGAAGACCTTAAAGAATTTATTTTACAGATGGTTATACTTTACTTATATTTGAAGATGCAGGATTCGAAAGACAAACGTACGGAACGGAATACATGAGCACGGAAACGAATACAGACGGGAACACGGAAGACCTTAAAGAATTTATTTTACAGATGGTTATACTTTACTTATATTTGAAGATGCAGGATTCGAAAGACAAACGTACGGAACGGAATACATGAGCACGGAAACGAATACAGACGGGAACACGGAAGACCTTAAAGAATTTATTTTACAGATGGTTATACTTTACTTATATTTGAAGATGCAGGATTCGAAAGACAAACGTACGGAACGGAATACATGAGCACGGAAACGAATACAGATGGGAACACGGAAGACCTTAAAAAATTTATTTTACAGATGGTTATACTTTACTTATATTTGAAGATGCAGGATTCGAAAGACAAACGTACAGAACGGGATACATGAACACGGAAACGAATACAGAAACGAACACAGAAGAATATCTCGAAATTATGTTATATAAACAGTTCTATTTTGATTTTAAATATTATTCAGTAATCAGAATTAAAGAAAGGAATACATGAACACGGAAACGAATACAGACGGGAACGCGGAAGACCTTAAAGAATTTATTTTACAGATGGTTATACTTTACTTATATTTGAAGATGCAGGATTCGAAAGACAAACGTACGGAACGGAATACATGAGCACGGAAACGAATACAGACGGGAACACGGAAGACCTTAAAGAATTTATTTTACAGATGGTTATACTTTACTTATATTTGAAGATGCAGGATTCGAAAGACAAACGTACGGAACGGAATACATGAGCACGGAAACGAATACAGACGGGAACACGGAAGACCTTAAAGAATTTATTTTACAGATGGTTATACTTTACTTATATTTGAAGATGCAGGATTCGAAAGACAAACGTACGGAACGGAATACATGAGCACGGAAACGAATACAGACGGGAACACGGAAGACCTTAAAGAATTTATTTTACAGATGGTTATACTTTACTTATATTTGAAGATGCAGGATTCGAAAGACAAACGTACAGAACGGAATACATGAGCACGGAAACGAATACAGAAACGAACACAGAAGAATATCTCGAAATTATGTTATATAAACAGTTCTATTTTGATTTTAAATATTATTCAGTAATCAGAATTAAAGAAAGGAATACATGAACACGGAAACGAATACAGACGGGAACGCGGAAGACCTTAAAGAATTTATTTTACAGATGGTTATACTTTACTTATATTTGAAGATGCAGGATTCGAAAGACAAACGTACGGAACGGAATACATGAGCACGGAAACGAATACAGACGGGAACACGGAAGACCTTAAAGAATTTATTTTACAGATGGTTATACTTTACTTATATTTGAAGATGCAGGATTCGAAAGACAAACGTACGGAACGGAATACATGAGCACGGAAACGAATACAGACGGGAACACGGAAGACCTTAAAGAATTTATTTTACAGATGGTTATACTTTACTTATATTTGAAGATGCAGGATTCGAAAGACAAACGTACGGAACGGAATACATGAGCACGGAAACGAATACAGACGGGAACACGGAAGACCTTAAAGAATTTATTTTACAGATGGTTATACTTTACTTATATTTGAAGATGCAGGATTCGAAAGACAAACGTACGGAACGGAATACATGAGCACGGAAACGAATACAGACGGGAACACGGAAGACCTTAAAGAATTTATTTTACAGATGGTTATACTTTACTTATATTTGAAGATGCAGGATTCGAAAGACAAACGTACGGAACGGAATACATGAGCACGGAAACGAATACAGACGGGAACACGGAAGACCTTAAAGAATTTATTTTACAGATGGTTATACTTTACTTATATTTGAAGATGCAGGATTCGAAAGACAAACGTACGGAACGGAATACATGAGCACGGAAACGAATACAGACGGGAACACGGAAGACCTTAAAGAATTTATTTTACAGATGGTTATACTTTACTTATATTTGAAGATGCAGGATTCGAAAGACAAACGTACAGAACGGAATACATGAGCACGGAAACGAATACAGATGGGAACACGGAAGACCTTAAAAAATTTATTTTACAGATGGTTATACTTTACTTATATTTGAAGATGCAGGATTCGAAAGACAAACGTACAGAACGGGATACATGAACACGGAAACGAATACAGAAACGAACACAGAAGAATATCTCGAAATTATGTTATATAAACAGTTCTATTTTGATTTTAAATATTATTCAGTAATCAGAATTAAAGAAAGGAATACATGAACACGGAAACGAATACAGACGGGAACGCGGAAGACCTTAAAGAATTTATTTTACAGATGGTTATACTTTACTTATATTTGAAGATGCAGGATTCGAAAGACAAACGTACGGAACGGAATACATGAGCACGGAAACGAATACAGACGGGAACACGGAAGACCTTAAAGAATTTATTTTACAGATGGTTATACTTTACTTATATTTGAAGATGCAGGATTCGAAAGACAAACGTACGGAACGGAATACATGAGCACGGAAACGAATACAGACGGGAACACGGAAGACCTTAAAGAATTTATTTTACAGATGGTTATACTTTACTTATATTTGAAGATGCAGGATTCGAAAGACAAACGTACGGAACGGAATACATGAGCACGGAAACGAATACAGACGGGAACACGGAAGACCTTAAAGAATTTATTTTACAGATGGTTATACTTTACTTATATTTGAAGATGCAGGATTCGAAAGACAAACGTACAGAACGGAATACATGAGCACGGAAACGAATACAGATGGGAACACGGAAGACCTTAAAAAATTTATTTTACAGATGGTTATACTTTACTTATATTTGAAGATGCAGGATTCGAAAGACAAACGTACGGAACGGAATACATGAGCACGGAAACGAATACAGACGGGAACACGGAAGACCTTAAAGAATTTATTTTACAGATGGTTATACTTTACTTATATTTGAAGATGCAGGATTCGAAAGACAAACGTACGGAACGGAATACATGAGCACGGAAACGAATACAGACGGGAACACGGAAGACCTTAAAGAATTTATTTTACAGATGGTTATACTTTACTTATATTTGAAGATGCAGGATTCGAAAGACAAACGTACGGAACGGAATACATGAGCACGGAAACGAATACAGACGGGAACACGGAAGACCTTAAAGAATTTATTTTACAGATGGTTATACTTTACTTATATTTGAAGATGCAGGATTCGAAAGACAAACGTACGGAACGGAATACATGAGCACGGAAACGAATACAGACGGGAACACGGAAGACCTTAAAGAATTTATTTTACAGATGGTTATACTTTACTTATATTTGAAGATGCAGGATTCGAAAGACAAACGTACAGAACGGAATACATGAACACGGAAACGAATACAGAAACGAACACAGAAGAATATCTCGAAATTATGTTATATAAACAGTTCTATTTTGATTTTAAATATTATTCAGTAATCAGAATTAAAGAAAGGAATACATGAACACGG